>QVOA01015203.1:0-32615 GCA_014825685.1 Pseudomyrmex cubaensis
TTTTTTTTTTTTTTTTTACGCACGTGTCGCGCGTAGATAGGAGCAGATTAATTGTAACACAATTCCCACCCTCTTCTCTCTTCTACGGCACGCACCGTACGCAATATTTCCAGGATCGAGTAATTTATACCGGGCGTAATTAATTGCTGTAATTTGTATCGGTCGCCGAGCGGCGCCTCGCAACTTCGTTATTACTTTACGAGCGTCATAATGAATTTCCAAGATCACGCCTACTTCCGCACACCAGCGTCGGCCGTGCGCAACTTCCCCGAGATAAGCGGCAGTCGCTCCGGGGTCCGGCAGAGGGGGACGCGCCAGCGCGTCGTGCGACGTACTCTCTTCGACTTCCCTCCCGGTCATTATGAGCTTTACGATCGACATCAATTTCATAAGGCTTTGATAAGGCACAGACGGGAGAAGGCCAACTTTCGTCCCCAGTTTTTTTGTTTTTATTTTTTGATTTTTCGCAGTCGTTGCGTGTAAAAAGAAAGATGGTGCACACAAAAAAGAAATGTATTAATATGCTAATAAATATGATAAGTAAGGTGAAGTCTTGATTTTGTTTTATATATTCTTCCACCCTTTCGGCCCTTCCCTTCTGACCTCGCACTCCATTGGACGGCTTCCTTCACCGGGCATATTCCACTTTTCCTTCCTTTCGCCGTATAAAAGGGCATCCGCCGGACTCTTTTTTTCCTCATATTTCCCGGTAAAGTGTCCCAACCCTCGTTCGCTATTCGTCGACATTCATCCAACGCCCCACACCAGCTATCTTAAACTCTCGACGATGCGCACCCCCACCGTGTCAAGTCGTTCCTCTTTCTATTTTTCCTCGTTTCCCACCAAGGGGCAACTTCTCAAGTTTCAACCCTTTCTCCTTTTTATTGGAACGCTGTCTTAAAGAACATCATCGGTTTTTATATCCCGTGTACGTGCGCGCGAATAAAAATATATTATAATCGATTCGACAGATAATAAGTATTAATTAGCAATTAATAAATGTTTTCTCTCGTTAGAGAAAAATTCAAATTGTTAACGAATATTCATAAAAAGCTCTCTTTGATATCAAACTAATCAAGAAATAAGAAGTTTATTTTGAATTCTTTTGTGTGTTATATGTTTAAAAAATATATTTGGCACATACATCCAGCGTTTAGCTCTTAAAGTCTGTGTTTCTTGATTGAAGTTTTAATTTTTATGATTTTAGAAGTAATTACTTTTGTGTTTTAATTTGCATTTTGCAAGAGAAAGTAAGAAAAACTAATTTTGTATCAAATAAAACAAATATTATCTACGCAATATAATTATATCTATAATTCCGTTTTCCGATACTGCAATGATTTCGATTTCATTCTTATCGAATGCTTTCATCAGCTTTAACGTACACACATATATTGCACACCAATTCATTACCGTTAGTGCCCTTCCCCTCTCCAGACAGTTTTTGTCAATGCACCGGTACTAATGGTAGGTGCACATCGTTCGCGTCATTGATTACTTTTCATAACGCGTTGCTCATCGCGTTTTATCGCAATGATCGACTGCACATTAATGTTTAACCCGCGTGATGCATCCGCGCTTTCGAGCCCAACAAAAGCCACACGTCGGCAAAATCATCTCATAGAAAAACTCCCCCTGACCGATGCAAATAATGACGGAAAGAACAGCCGCCTACATTTATCGAATAATACATTTCGCGCGGTAATTGCAAATATATGCTTCTTTTGTAGATACAACGTTAAAAAAAATTGATTTAATTAATTGAAATAACAGACGACAGATTCATAATGTAGTTTGCGTGTACGTTACACCGGCGGAAATTTTCTTCAATTTTTTTCGCAAGTGTATGGGGAATGTCTGCCGATATTTTAATATTGTGAGAATTAATCGGAATTTCGTTGCCCCCGGCAGGTTATCTACAGCACCGTACAAAGTCGCTTAAAGCAGAATACGGCAAAACAGTTTACACTGCGAGAGTTTGCTATTCCTTGGACGCTTCGCTTCGTTCGCTCTTTGAAGAAAAATTCTGAAGAGGTCTGGCAGCGAAGAACCCATCAAGCGAACCGTATTCCTCTCATGCCCTACCTTCGAAAGAAGACTCTTATTAACCTTTGAAAAAAATGAGCTCTCAGTCGGCAGTAGAATCTGGCACGACGTTTGACGAAGGAATAATGGCAAGAAAAAACGTCGTGGGGCGATCGTGACGGCGCAAATTCTCGAACATGTCGCCCAATTGTTAACAAAATTTACATAAAGCAATGTGTATATCAAACTGTTATAAAAAACTGCCTATAAAGTATAAAATATACATATATATAATTAATATATATAATAAAAAATATAACTTCTTTCGGATCTGTACAAGATATCCGCAAGTTACTCCAAGTACAAGAACAATTTAAAAATATGTAATTAGAGTAAATACGTTGTTTTAACGCGCATATATAAATTGTAATTTATCGTTTATCGCGAAGAGAGAAGATCGGACTTGCATGCAACGTCGTCTCATATGATTCGATTCGGTTCATCGCGAATCATCGATGTTGAACTGGAATTAATAGAGATCACGAGGTTTATCCCCGATACATATATCGGATAAGATTTTGCCATTTCATGGAAAACGCGGCCGGTGGTTACCTGCCAGTTGGGAATCGCCGGCGGCGGAAAGAGGGATTGCTTAATCAAGCTGATTGACAGAACGAATCGCTTTGTAACCGATCCCGCCGCGATGTGTTATTGGGTATGATTCGACTAACGACGAACCAAAACTGACAATGTCGCACCCATTCGTGTATACCTGCATTTCGATAATTGCATTCGCTGCCGCTGAGGCAGCCGTTATATACCGGGCAGCGTAATGTGATTTTTCCCACTTGAATTCTTCGCAATTCTATGGGCGTTTTTACTCGATATTTCAAAGGCAATTAGGTATCTGCAGATTATTAACTAAAAAGTATCTTTTTGAAGAAAACACAAAAAAAGAATGATGTCAAGTGCATGTCTTTTAAAAAACATTTTCAAATTCCCCAAGGAATTGGAATCGAAAGGTCCTAGTCACCTCGACGGTTCGACAGCGCATGTGCCTTAAGAATGCATCATTGTATTCACTATTAGTGGCAGTACTGCAAGTGTTAGTTTCCTTCGAGTTCTACGTGAAATACATCACGTAGCAGATTTTGTCACCTTTCGTTCTGTGAATTGTGTAGCGAACTGTACGGAAATGCGAGCAGCCATTCACAGAACTTATTGTATTTGAAGCATCTGCCAACTTTTTCTCTCTTAAAGAGTTTGTTACGTTGTAATATTCGTCTTAGCAGTAAATGCTGTTTAGTTATGTGAAAGAAAAGAAGTGATGCAAACGAAATTGCTTTGTTATTTATTTTGTTTCTGTTTTCTCTCAAATTGTTGTCTTATTTTCTCGCCGACAAGGCTTTTCAAATTTACTTGACCCAATCATTTAGTCAGTTCGTTGATCGTTTTCACGATTATTGTTACACAGTTAGAGAAAACATAAATGTCAACACGTGCTTCGTGTCGTGAGCTGTGAAATTGAACTTCTCTTCTGATATCTTTTCTTAGATACTTTGTTTATTTCACTTTGAAGAACCGTTACTTTGTTACTCAAGATCGCCAATAAGAACACGAAAATTTTCAGCATCGGTCACGTGTCTGATAAATAGAGACGACACGTAGCTCCAGACTTTCTCCCACCACACAGACTTTCTGTAAGATGTCGCGAATATACGCCAATGAACGATATCGAATCTAACAGATCGCAAACTTGTAAATCCAAGTTTCGTCTACGCATGTGCCTTCCGAGCAAGGGCTAACAGATCTCGAGAAAGAAGGTGAATAGGTACTTCGTAGTCGCACAAGACGCTCAGAGACTACAGTTCGAATTATTCACGAATTATTTCTCGCGATTTATTCGTGACGAGTGTGTGTGTATGTGTGTAATTTATATTTATATAATTATTTATTTATTTTTACATTTACTTTATTTTAACAAAACGTAACAAGTGTTTTGTTTCTTAATGACCAAAATACCACTGCTATATTGATCGAAAAAATATATTTGCAAGTTTGATCACATATAATACAAAAAATTATGGAAAACCTAACAGACGAAGAAGAAAACGTGTATCAAATAGAGGACAATGAGGATATGTTTGAAACGTGGAACATATTGCAGATTGATATATTTAGGAAAATAACTCCAACAGATTTCGAAGTTTTAGTACAATCAGATACTGAAACAATTAAAGGAATCACTATTTTCTCTTATCTGGATATTCTATGTCAAGTAATTTTTCTGCACTCAATATCTTTTCCAATAATAGTCTCTCTCTCTCTCTCTCTCTTTCTCTCTCTCTCTCTCTCTCTCTCTCTCTCTCTCTCTCTCTCTCTCTCTTCTCGCGCGCGCGCACGTATAAATATTAAAAATCATCGCACAAAATTGAAATTATTTTAGTTTTACAGAATTAATGCAAGTTGAAATTACATTATCCATCTAATGCAGTATCTCATACCTACTGCAATTTAATAATCATATCACATCATTATAGCAAAAACCGAATGCGACTTTTTGCATTTCAGAAAAATAATTTGTGTATACATATTCTGTGTCACGATTCGAATCTTTGTTTACAAAACGTATCGTTGCCTGAGGACTAAAGTTGTCTACATAACTGTTTTGTAGAACATTCTAACCTTCGGGCAGCAATATATATAAGTACAATAATAAAGACAAACACAAACACCAGTTTTAATATTGCAAAAGTTGTTTATCCTGATACGATGATTGAATAACGTGCAACATTTTGAATAAATATGTTCGAAACTAGAGATTTTATTGATGTTCTGTAAACAACCAGTTCATTTTGTTAAAATGTTGTGACAAAACTTAAAACAATAAGTATCTAATGTTTCTCTTTGCAGGTTCACAAAGACAATTCACCCAATGGCATAAAAAGAAATTCGCTTACTAAACTAGTGAAGTCTCTTAAACATGAAGAAGTCAGACAATTTCTCTATAAATATGACTTCTTGGTATTAGCGAGATATCTTCTTCGAGATCCATTGCTATATTGTTCGGTATGTGATATATTTATCTTACCTTATATTTATCTACATTATATATATAAAATATAAATTACTATATAATATAAAAAGTAAATAAATAGAATCAAATATTATTTATATACATTACTTTATAATCTAAATATATATATTTTCAGACAGTAGTTATAGAAATCATCGCTTCTCTTTGTCAATGTGAAATAGGCAAAATTCCTGACTACGTAGTCGAAATGATTGAGTGGATAGGCAAAGACAGAAACATGGCTAACGATCTTGCGCGTTATTTAAATTATTTTGTAGAAGACACAGTTGCTAACAATCGTTTAGTAACAAACATTCTCAAATTTTTTTATTCGGTAACGATCGTGTTGACAATAAATCCCACATCAGTGTGGATTAAGCGCTTGAAAATTTGTAACTTCAATAATTATATACTTTACATAATAAAGAACAAGCATGACGATTCTAAAAGTACGTATGTACATATATGCAAAAAAGTTTGATAAGTATCCGAAACGACATAAAGAACGACGATAGTATCACATTGCGCTTGTTGGTAAGTTTCATCAGAAGAATGTTAAACGATATTTTATCATTAACTGGTTTATTATCGTCACGTGTTTGTGTGACAGCTCGCTCTAAAGTAGACGCTCTCGGTGATGTTTGTAAACTGTATTAGCTCACACTTTAACTGTTGCAATATCAAAAACTTACGAGTTGAATTTCGAATTGCTGCTTCATCCTTATATTCACCGAAATGATTTCGTACAATTTTGATTTATTTCCAAATCTGAAAAAGTGGCTTGGTAAAAAAAAATTTTCAAGCAACAATGAAGTTATCAATGCCGTAAATGGCTATTTTAAAAAGCTCGAGAAATCATTCTATCGAAATGATATATGATAAGAAGCGTTAATCAAAGAATATCGAAATAGAAGAGAAGACTATATTGAAAAATGAATGCACTTTAACTCGATAAGTTGTTGTTTATCTTTTCGGATACTTATCAATCGTCCCATGTATACATATACATACACACACAAAAAATATCTAATCGAAAAATCATATATAAAAAATATAGTCTGTAATAATTATTTATGTCATATTATAGGTTCTTTCTCACAACTGGAATTAGCTTGTAGCATACTTGTGATATTATCAGAAATAAACTTGTCGAACGCTTCCAAATCTCACATGACGCTTCTGAGTGATAATTTCAATATAAAGAATTTGATTTATACTTTGTGCGATATGCAATATTTTAACAAAATAAATGTTAATTCTATACCGCATTGGGAATTCTACAAAAATTGGTTAACATTAGTATATAATATAAAGAAAAATGATTTGTTTGATTTCAATCATTATGCTGCACGGACAATATTCATTCACATGAAAATTATGTTAGACAAATTTTTACAAACATTCAAAATACTGATTCGGAAAATAATTAAACAATCCACTACATTTGGAAAACTGTTGGAATATATTAGTATAGTATACAAGTGTATGAGACTGGCAGATGAGTTTAAAAAGAACGGTGATAAGCACATGACCATTCTGCAAGTCACATGTGGAATTGAGCATAGATTTTTGACGATACGTTTGTTATTAGATAAACTATACGATATTTTTGATTGCAGAACAAAAATGGCTCAAGACCAAGGTAATATATATTCAATTGTTATATTTAATTATATGTAACATGTGGAAGTAGCAAATTAAATAATGTCAACAATATATTCTTTTTTTTTCAATGTGTTCATTTTTATATAGGCGCTGTTTATTCAAGAGACTTATTTAATAAAAATACATTAGATCTTATAGATGATGCTAGAAAAAATATAGATCAGTATCTCGATAACTCCATAGAACAGCAATTTAAACATTATTCGTCTTTTTGCCTTCTTCTTGAACTGTGCATGATAATCCAACAAGACTATGATAAAGAAGTGAATCCTTTGCAATATCTAGGATATGTACAAAATCGTATATTTTTCATAACACAAGACGTGAATAACGCCAAGCATCAGCTGCTACGACAGAAATTTAATGAACTTAGGCGTGAAATTGTGGAATATTTTCTTTAAGGAGTAGAACTGTTACTTGAATTGCTTGTACAGACATTATGATGTATACTTTATACATGAAGTTATAGTTTCCATCGTTGATTAGCATATATATCAAGGCATTATTGGTAAAACTTTGTTTAGATACATCACTGTAATATATTAAAATTTATGTATGTGTAACAAAATTATTATGTGTATTGTATTTTAGATAACTTCATTACAAATTAATCTAATACTTATAAAAATTATACTTATTGTATAATTTTAATTCGAATCGTTTAAATAAAGTGAGAAAAGAGAAAATTGCGTACTTTCGCATTTTAAACAACGCAAATTTATTATGTAAATGCTCCGACCTTGTTTCCTCTTCTTTTTTTTTTTTTTTTTGTCATTCATCACGCTTGCAAAGGCACAAAGGAAATATCAGTTTCTGCGAAAGGTTAATCGAGTATAATCGTCTCCTGCAAACAAAATCCGGCGGAACGAGCGCGCTCTATTTCCATCTCTATTCTCATCCGCTTCGAGTGGCATAGAGATGAAAGTGCCTACTCGACATACTTTTAATTCGTAGGAAATAAACGGAAAGTCGAGCGTCCGCAAGCTTAAAAGCTTCGACCTGTTGACTCCGAGATCCATAATTTATCCAACTGTCACCGATATAAACGCAGCTGTTTCTTTGTATACATTTCTTTGTACACATTAGTTACATTTATTTTCCGTCGAGAGCGCGTGTGTGTACAAAGTTCAAAGAAAAAACACAATCTCCCGTATTCTACTAGAACAAATTAATTCTTTCGATACAAATTAATTAATTAATTAATTAATTTGTGAAGTAATTTATATAACACGCAGACGGATATTTTTAGAACATTGACCCCTAATTTAAACGCAGAGAAGAACGTGTTTTTTTCTTTAGTTTTACAATCAAAATGTGAATCAGATTTCTCCACCGCGAACACGTCATAATAACGTTATCTCTCGGCGATCACATCGAGTTTGAACTCGAATCTCCGCGGGCGTGGAACATTCTTCGAAGTGCGCGGCGGTAGAACGTGAGATCAGAAAAGGTCGCTTCCGGGATGATTACTTCCACAGTTGACGCATTAAAGCGCCGAGAGGTGCTTTCAGAACGCGAGGAGGAGAGCGCCCCGGAAGCCCATCAACGTCGTCGAGAGCAAATCCTTGTATAATGGAACGATCTAGCCGAGGCCCATCGATCGTCCGAGGATCGCCCGCTTCTCGCCTCCTCGCTCCTGTGTTACATAGCGCGGGGTGAACGCACCACCACTATCACCGTCGGCGTGCGGTTTCAATTTTGTCCTAGCCATCCACGCATCTCCCCCTTTTCGACCCCTCTACATCGTCGAACGCAGAGGATATTATATCCTCGACCGACTCGCGCTCACGAGGATGCCTCATGCACTTACATCACGATGCTCGCCGCCGCAACATGCGTCCGTAACTCTGATGGACACGTTCCACCATGTTGTAACACAACGTTATTAATAACCCGGGGAATTACATTCGAAATGCAATTTCGTCGGATTTATATATAATATATACGGGAGAGCTAGTTTCGAACGACACAAGCTCTCGATACGACGAGCTCGATAAATTCTTTCATAAGATAAAAACGCGGCGATATCGGCGCGCAATTATTTTACACCAAAAATTTTAACGATGATGACTTTGATGGATGCGTCCGGCGGTGCCGCTGCGTACATCGCGACGTTATTAATCACGTTTCTTCCACCGAAATTTAATGATAATGGCCAGTATGTGGGACGTGATGCGCAACATGGCGGAGAGCCGTGTTACAGCGCGATGTTATTAATGGCTCGGATATTACGTTCTTTTACGTCGCGAAATTTATTTTCCGCGAAATCTGATTTTCGAGCTTGTGTAATAATCTCGCGCGACATTGTAACGCTTGATATTTCGTGTGTTATTATGTTTCATAATAAAATATAAATATATTATACTATATCGACGCGTCCGTTTATGGTCGATACGTGTCCAACCCTTCCGAACGCGTGCAAGATCGAAGGGATTTCAATTTGGTGTCGCTAGTACAGGAAATCGCTCTTATATACCCTATCTCTCCGATCCCTTCGATTATGAAATGTATCGCTCGATTACGCAGGATCGTGTCACCGCGCGCGGGCGATAGCGAATTTACGCTGCGGATCTCACAATCCCGCGCGGAAGGGTGACGAAAATCAGGCGATATTGCAAACTGCACCTGAGTGACGAAGGATCAACTTGATCCCCTGATTGATAGCTATTCGCGATCGCGTTAAATCCCGGAACACACCTAACGCTATGCATTTAAGTATTATACACACGTTGACGAAAGATGATATCGCGCGTGCAATTAATCTTGCGCGATATTAGCCATATTCTTTTTCCCTGAAATAATCTGTAAATTAAAACTATCATTATCGCATATACAAAGAGAAAATTTTGGGTATTGCACAGATAATTCCAATCGCTTGTGCCGACGAGATGTGCTTGTAGAGGATCGATCGGACTAAGAGGGATGTGACAAGAACCAGACCCTTGTCTGGTGAATACACGATTGTCACCAATAATCATAACTGTCAGAAGAAGAGTCTCACGGACATGACCTCGCGACATGTCATACGGACATTTGCGTCTCGTGTGTTTATTTGCGAATTATTTTACTTTCTAAAAACTGATGATCGTAGACAAGTATTTTATTCACGTTTTAAAATATCTTTGATTTTTCACGAAAGACGAAAATTCGATAACGATATTCCAGCCTCTTCTCGAGTCAAAGTACACATTACAACATTGTATCAACAGTCGCGCATCGTTTGGATGATTTTCCCGTATATACAGAGGAAGCAGATTCAAGGGCGCCCTCGAAAGTTCCCGTGTGCAGATACACGCATGCGTTCTCTCTTTTCGAGTGTCTACTCCCGTCCTTAGACCTTCAAGCTTTGTTCCATCGTATTTCAAAGCAAGGTCTCATCTTATGCGCGCATCTATGCAAATCTCGATAGCGATCGGATCGTTTTCCGAATCGTGGGTGGGATAGAAAAAGCACTCGTGTCAGAAGCACCGCACGGAGTTGCCGCAAGAAGCTAGCAGGAAAAAAAAAACCTATAACCGCGAGATTCTATTTAGAACGGCACAGTCAAGTTTCGCTTTTTTGTCATCCATAACTTTCTTTCAGATTACCGTCGCACATGCCAACTCTTTGCTTTCCTCGTGATCTCTCGTAAAGAGAATATTATCATTCATATACGCGCTAAAATATTTGCAATTAAAGAATGTTGAAAATAGTTTTAAAATGTACTTAATTTATCTTTCTTTTTTTTAATTAAAAAGTAAATAAAAGCATATAGAAACAAAAAGACCGTTTCTCTAAGTGAAAATCATTTAAAACGACTCGCGACCCGAAGATCAAGAATCGCAACAAGTTTCATCCGAGTTCTTCAATTAAGTCATGTTCTCGAGATACCGAAACTCGAAGCGAAGCAACAACAGTAACAGTACGAGGTAGCTAGAGACTATTCTCCGGGTTGCCTTGCACGCGATGATCAGACACGAGCGCGCGCCGGAAAAGCATTGATTCGACGGAAAAGGCATTACGCCGGAGTCTTGGGGAAGCAGTCGCGAAACGTGTCTCGAATCCACAATAAACCGACGCAGTCAAATAGCATCCTGCGGCGAATCGAAACCACCTGGCAGACAGATCTCGTTTAACTGGCTCCTCGCGCTCCGCTGACCCTCCATTTTGATTCCCGCCCTATCTGTCCGCGTACGTTTCCTGACCTGACTTCGGAAATTCCAGCACAAGAAGAGCCCCGCGCTCAATGCTTCCCTTCTGCATATCTTTACTGGATCTTTTGTGAGGGCAACTGCGCTGTGCGGAACGCGCCTTATTTTCCTCGACATCAAAAGTTGTGTTAAAACAGTTCGGTTTCTGTGAGACACTTTTTAACGCTCCTGTCTTATCGCGTTTTGATGTCATATTAAATTATGCCGTAAAAAAATTCATTAAAATCTTTTCTTGCAAACTATAATAAATCATTCTCTTTACATGTCAGCATTTGACAGAATAAAATATATCGAGCATCCTTTCTCTCTCTCTCTCTCTCTCTCTCTCTCTCTCTCTCTCTCTCTCTCTCTTCTCCTCTGTTATTCTGCATTAATACAAATAGATTTATAATTCAATCTACGTTTGTCGAGGTTTTTACAACGAAAATAGATTTTACGACAATCCAGAGATTTGTATAGATATATCTAGTTAAAAGAGCGTGTCTTTGGTTTATATTTTATCAATCCGTCAAACGTGCGAAAAAGTCAATTCATCTCGCGCGTGCCGTAAGGAAAATTCCGATGCGATCTCTCGTTTTCTGATATAATAATTTTGCGTTGCACATCATATGTTAAAGAAAAGTTTTTCCCTACGAAAGTATATTTTTTTTTTTTTTACGAGACGACGATCCTTCGCGTTTTTCTTTCGATGTCAAAGAAATAGAGATCCACTTCATTAATTCTCTTTCAAAAAGTTAAGACACTCTTCTTTTGTTATCCCGTTCTCTATGAATAAAAACTTTTCCTCTCTCGACGAAACACAAACCGAAAGAGAAACAATAATTCACCGTGAACCCGCCAGTCGGGGGAGCTTCGATTCTCGCGTAAAACTCCATTCCGTGATCGTAATCCATAATCGATAGATGATATTCTCTTGTGCGTGATAACATTGTGATTGTTCCCCGCGAATATTCCGTAAAATCTATTCACCGCCGCGCGTGCTCTTTTCGATATCTGATATATCTTTGTCAGTTTCTCCGATCGTCCAATATCCCTCCTATATAATTGATGTTTTTACATTTCTCTGATATTTCCCTTCCTCATCCCAATGTTCAATTTCACATCTCAGTGTCTTCGAAGTTTTATTTCTCGCCTTGCACAACTAAATGGCGTAAAAAACATTTCAGTTTTTTATCCGCGCGCGGAATCTAATCCAATAACGTTCTCTAATAAAACCTTTATTTTTCTTTTCGAGTTTAATCACTCCGAGTTTCTCGAGTTTAATATCTCTCCTGAGTGTAATAAAACAAAATAAAAAATGAAATAAAAACATTCAGTCGACAACAACGCTCGCGTCTATCGAAGATACGGGCCGCAGAATCATTTCGCGCCGTGTAGAACGGTAGTTTATCCCGTCTCGGGCATCATCTTCTCGTCTCCTATGCAGACTTGCCTTCCAATCTCCACGTCCACAAGCGAAGACGCTCGTATCTTCGTTCGATATCGCCCGAGCGTAGATTCGACGTTGCAAACTACCCGGATCCCAAGGTCATGTAGATTCTCAATCTATGATGAGCTCGTCCTGTCGCCCGCAGGACACAAGCCGGCCTATCTCATCCTCCCTCGTCAAACCCGAAGAGATCCTTTCCCGCGATGTTCGCCCGATTCCTGGCTTCTTACACAGATAACCGTCTTAGAACGGGAACCCCTCTTCCATCGATGTTCCCGGGGCGCGTCCCTCCAAATCCCGGGTTCGCGTCCTCTCCAACGAACGCCTCGCTCACATTTATGCAAATCTCGGTAACATCGATCAAGCCCGGACCAAGCGGATTCTCCTAAAGAGTGTCTCGTTAGGTAACGCGCCACCATAACGTCGTAATCTGCCATCGTGCATATTCGAGATAACGCAAAAATTCGGACGTGAAAAGGTGGCATGAAGCTTTTTGCTCAACGACTACAATCGGCTTGAACGCGGAAAGAGAACGTGACTGAAACGCAACGCTCTTCGCAACAGCTAAAACCGACTCGCTTACCGAGTGTTTTATTTGTTTGCATAACTTCAAGTAAATTAAAAATACCAACAAAAAACTTCTCGTTAAAACAGTTGCGACAAAAATTTAATTAAAATTCTTCGGAAAAAAAAAGAACGCAAATCCGAACGAGGAATCTACGCGTCTCGGGGTTTTGGATCTTACTCAAAAATATCCCCGCCGTATTTCGCTTTTTACTCCGAGCAAACGAGCCGGGTCGCGGCGGTTCTTTAACGACGCTCGCAATCCCTCGAGGCCGCGTCGTCGGTGATGTTTTCCCCTCCATTCCCCTCTTTATTATAATCTCTCGCCTCATTTGGGAACCTCATAAACCGAAATGAATCCGCAGTATAGCGCACGAGAGACTCGTAAACTCTTAACGTCTCAATGGCCCGCAAAAGATCAAAATGCAACGCGAAAATGACATTGTCCTTCGACACGGCCAAGCGAACATCTGAAGAGATCGAAGTGCGGAAATAAAAGTTTATCCCGCTCGAAAACACTGGAAAGAAAATCAGATCTTCAAGTGAAAATTTTAATGCAAGTTGCTCAGTTTCTTATCCAAAACAAACTCAGTTTTTTTTATCTGAAAAAAAACCTTATAAATTATTCTACGCATTCCGTTCAAAAAAACTTTTATTCCCCCCGACAATTAAAACACAGCGTCATTATTTTACAAAATCGTAGAAATAAACGTAAGGCAGAGCAGATCAGCTCCTTCTTTTCGCGGCTTTATTTCTCGTCTAGACGAGAGAAGTTCAAACATTATCATCGATCGGTTCTCCTAGCGCGAGAAGAGACGGAGCATTAATCAGCAGTCCCGGATGCTTTCATCGGAGAGAAAAATTTCTGAATCAGTGAAGAGAACGCCGAGTATCGCCGCACGTCGCCGCCGCCGATAAGAGCCGATAAGTGCGGCGCTAACGGCTGGCAAGAAGAAGAATCACTCGGACGTGTTTGCACATCGATCATCTGTTTTGTCGGGACGGGCCGGTCTTACGAAAAACGAGCTTATCGGAAACGCAGTACACCTCAAGGGTTTCTCTCCTCTCTCACGTGCGTTTCTCCGTTCCTTTTAATTTAGTTTTCAGCCGAAGATGTATCCCACCCGGGATCTTATCTTCCGCAATTCCCTCCCCGGAGAAACTTTGCGCCGCAAGAAACGCGTATCGAGCAAAAAGAAGATGTAGATTTTTCTTTCACGCCCTTTATATCAAAGTTTCGATTATTATGATTAATTGTGCACGTCAGTCTCGGAATCTCCGGCGCATGACAAATAGCGTTGTAATTTATGGTAATGAGCGCAAAATCTCTCTCTCTCGGATTATATTCTATTTGTTAATATACACAATAAAAAAATTACCATACACACAATAAAAAAAACTTTGCTAATTGTTTCCGATAAAAATTATTTATCAGAAGTAATTATTTCTCGCGAAATGTTTATCAATTATATATTATCTCACTTGTAGTTTTCACTCGTAACGTTTTTGCTCGTATTTTCTCATGGCAAAACAATCGCGTATTTTTAATTAACGACAATTTACAACGCGCGCGGTAATTTCAATGTATAGAGAGTTGTGTACGCACTTGCGTTTCATCCGCAATGCGCATCAGCGCGCGTCTCTGATAAGAGAGGGAAAAGGGTCCGCGACCGGTTTAAAAGGGAGGCGGAATCCGCGCTGAATCTGCCTCTATTTGATTACAGATGATCCGACCTGAGTCGGCGATCCGAGCGATGCGCGCGAGTTCAGAGCGTCCGTCCTCGTTCGCCCAAGTGGATTAGGAGGGAAAAATCCATGAAACCCGTGCTTTCAGAGACGAGATGTGAGTCATTCCGGGAGATTAATACTACGGCGCGGACAGCGATCTTGTAAGAGAAAGAAGCTTCTTGCCGTTTCCTTTTAAATGAAACGCGCGACGTACGTGAAGTGCGCGCGAATAAATATTCGTAAAATCATAATCGGAATAATAATTAACTGTGTGAGTCAATAAGATGTTTCTTAATTAATATGTATGTTACGTAAAGAGAACTAAATAACCGAAGAAAATGATTTCAAATTATCTACTTTTACAGAAATTAATTGCCAAGACAAACAACACATCGAAATTACACCTTGCAATAATTCTTCTTCCCCACTGAATCGTCGCTAAACCAATGTGAAATTTATGAAACAATCTCTCGTTAATGACGTAGTTGAGAACACCACGCAATGGGACACACGCCGTGTGTATCGATCATTAACGGGATTGTTTCTGAAATTTCTGCGCGTCAATGTGTTAAATACGCAGACAAACTACAAGCGATTTAATAAAAAGGGATGATTAATATCCGCGAAAAACATGATAAAATTTGCGAATTATTACGCGAATGTTGCACAGACTCCTAAATAACGGCATTACGGAGATAATCTAATAATCATTAAAAGCTGTTTGTACAACTGCATTGTTTTACGGTTTGATGGCTCATTTACTCGCGGTCGTCGAGGTCGATGGTCATTCGGGCGGATTAGTTGATCTTTACGCGTCGTAAACTACGGCAAATCGGGGACCGATCGACCGAAGTTACTTCGCTATCAGTTTCCAGTTCCGGAGATAAACACCTCGCGTGGCGAATAGTTCGGCTGTTTCGGAAATTCGGCAGGCGACACAGAATCGACACCGACAAGAGGAATCAAAAAACAATATTGAAATTTTTAAAAATATCGCATACACCATACGTAAAGTAATTCTAAGAACAAATATCTACAAAATTTCACTCGATTCTGATATAAAAACTACCGCTACATAAAAATATCACGCGTACATAAAAATATCCAAAGTGTGCCGCGTACAAGAAAAAATTTTTGATAAAAAAAAAATCCCTATTTTTACAAGACCTCGACAATTTTTATAGTAATTAAAACAAATATTTTTTATCAAAAGCGTTTATGCTCCCGCGCCTGTGTATAAACTCGCGAAACGTCGGGAAAATACACAGTGAGGTTTCAAGAGAGAGAGAACGAAACTCGACACAGATCGATCCGCGCCGTCGTCGTCGTCGTCGTCGTCGCGCGAACTTCTCCGCGGACTTTCTTCGACTTCTTTTAGCGCGCGCGCGGAGAGGGCGTAAAATTTTTCCGCCACACATCACAAAGGCATCGCCACAGCCTCCGTGGCCAGAAGGTAGTTAGCCGTTTGAGGACGCGCGGTGTGTGGTCGACGACTACGGCGCGCGAACACACCGGAGGGAAGTTTAGAAGCTACTATTAAAGACGAAGAAAAAGCGCAGAAGACGGTGAGGTGGAAAAAAAAAGTGGTTGAAAAAACCGCGCCGGTTGCAGGCGAGCGCGCGATGAAAAGGAAAGAGAGAGCGAAGAGCGGGCGTGAAGCAGCGGGTGGACGAAATAAGTTTCTGTATTTCTAAAGCCCGGCCGTTTCTTCTCGGCAAATACTGCGCCACGTACGTCGGCACACAATATTATCACGCTGAAGGGATCTAAACTATCACCGCCGGTGTCGCCGACCAATTCAAACCGTTTCGAGAGTTCATTCGCGGCGGCCGAAATGGGGATCTTGGAACGCAACTAAGCTCGGTTTAAGTCCTCGGGCCATCGGATTCAACAAGAAACCTGTTTCTCGCGCTGCTTGGCAAAAGCGAGAACGTTTCGCGATACTCGAGAGAACGAAAAAAATTTGCGCTTATCGTGTATTAATGACGAATTATCCGTGCGCGCGATTTTTTTTCCGTTGATTTTTATCGAATCAATGGAAACGAGAAAAATTGGCACACACGTTTGTCGAGTTCGGAAAAAGTTTTTCTCGATTTGGGTTCTATTTGTCACAACAAAACTAACACACCGGATTTTTGCGCAATATATCTTCCGATAGTTCGAAACGCGCGTATTGGCGCACATAATGTAGTTACACTGTTTTTTTTTCTTTTTTTTTTTTTTTCGTGTAGTACCAGCCGTACCGACGTTAAAATATTCGTTCGGCATGCAGTGCGTGAATTTACTTCGCAGTCTTGTTCAGCCTGTTAGACACGTTTTCCATAAAAGTCCCGATGGTTTCCACCTGGAACTTCGGGATTGATCGTAGAATATTGCTTCGTTGGAACATTTTATGTACACTGCGATAAAATATCGGAACGGAGTCGGTACCAGCTGTCGCGCAGGGAGAGACTCTTTCATCATATCAAATGAATGCGCACGTATCGCACGCAGCACGTCGACGTAAATATGTTAAAAAAAATTATTTTTTTTTTGTAATACGTGTACCAAGTATATTTGCGACTTTTATGAATTGAAAAATTTCGCGCAGATTTTACAACCAAATAAATTAATACCGTATTTTACCGTGTGTGCAATGCTCTGTCCAATGGGAATCTCCCAACGAGAAATGTTTTTTTTTATAATTAAAAAATACATTTCCGTTTGAAAAAAAAAAAACAAAATGTGTCAGCTCGCGCGAGCTGCACGCGATGATCAGTGCGTGCCTTCTCGTCGGGGATTTCGGTGCACACCCCTCATGATATGCCGGGAATAAAATGAAACGATACGTTCGCGAGGCGGAACCCCTGACGGATATACCTGATAATTCCATCGGCGGCCATCAGGGAATAAACTAATTTCGGCGTCCTTTGTTCCTCGTTCTAACCACGCGCGCGACAAAGAGCCCTCCGGGGCTCTTCGGCTCCCGACATATATATGTATAATGCCATCGGAATCTATCGATACGATACCCCCCCCCCTCCTCTGCCACTCTCTGCGCGCGTACGTACATCTCTCCGCTCCGTGCGTCTCTTTCCCTGCGCAACGTCCGCGAATCGCGCTCGCCGGCCAATATACGATTGCACGGGGCATCGATCACTACATGTGCGGGCCCGAGCGAAATCGCTTTCGACCATAGAAGGGTTTCAAAGGAACATGACGGGCTGAGGAAAATTTCAGCTGCAGCTGCCAAAGTGCTTCGTTAACGTCTCTCGCTGTCTGGCAATTTGGCAATGAAAGTGTCTGTCCTCCTCCTCCCCCCGCCTCCTCTTTCGTCGGACATTCTCTGATCTTCCCGGAAATGAGACGCGCGCCACAGGTGAAGCACAATGTCTCTCTCAAAGGGAATGGAAACGTCACGTGTGCGAAACGTTAGCGATGCTCCGACACTTTCGCAATTATCGTGTGTATATTGTTACGTAATCGAAAAGTGAGAGAATAGAATTTTTTTTCATTATCTACGAATGTGTATCTTCTCGTTATGTGTAATGCTGTATATAAGGTCCAGTAATTTCCCGAACTTTGTATACACATCAAAATTGCAAAAGCGAGAACATAGCGAGAGGTCTCAATGGTACCTATCTAGCTTCCGTTAATGAACAAACGTTGTGCATCCCTGCGCGATATATTCCCGGACAGCGAACGTCGCGAGAGTGCCGGGTAACTATGATTTGCTTCGGTGAACATGTTTTCCTCCCATACACACATGGCCGCTCCTCTCTCTCTCTGGCTCGCCGAACTTTGCTGTAAATTCGGTTACGAACGACGCTAATCGAATTAAATCAAGGGAGCTTTCAAGCTGACGAGGAAATTTAAGCGCGTGGATACAATCTCTTCCTGTAATGCTTCGCAAAAATCTAGAAAGCGTGTTGCGCGCGCCGAATTAGCGGTGATGTAATTGTACAGCGCGCAATTACTCAACATTCGCGAGACAAAATATCGTCGAGACGAGTATCACGATATCAAATTGAACTTTGCTTCGCGAACGATACGAAAAACACGTGAAACGGAAAAGCTATAAAAATTCATGTCTCGTATTATTTTTGTAATTCGAAATGTAGTACGTTACATTCGTTTTTATTACGTAAATAAATTACAAAAAGAGTATATCTTTAAAATGTACAAATATATATATATATATAGATTTTAATTTATCTGTATTAAAGATTCTATTGTAGATAATATGATTTATTGAAAAATATGATTTAAAAACTTTGTGTTCTTTTTTTTTAATCCGACTCACTTAGTCGTCGAGATCGCGCGTATGCACGCGCACGATGTGTACTTCTTTCTGATTTGGCGGAAGATAAAAAAATAGAATGAGGAAAAAAAGATTGGATTAAGGTTAGAGGCAAGTTCGGTTTTTGCGAAGATAGTCCACGGAAGCCCCGAGGAAGTACCTTAAAGCCGAGAGAAAAGTCGAGAGGAAGGAGGCACATTCTGAGAAAGGAGAGACGATCAAGGGACGGAGACACGTCGGATGAGATCGTGATTGGATAGCGACAAAATAGAATTGGATAGGCTATACATGTAACCGTGCCGGGTGCGGTATTGAGTCGACTATAGGTGACCGGATGAGCTCCTGAAATTTATTCGATCAATTCCTAGCCGCGCCCGCAAAGATCGGAAGGTCCACGAATAGAATGAGAGAGAGAAAGAGAGACAGAAAAAGAGAGAACAATAGTTTCTTAGCGCGAGACTAGCGATAGACAAAATATAAATTTAAAAGAAGATATGGAAAAAAATAGTCTTAAAGTTGATAAAAAAAAATTAGTTTTGTTTAAAAAAAAACGTCGAACGTTCTAACAACAATCCGGAAAAATCTAAATTTTATTCCTAGTTTTTAAATTGCAAAGAAATGGGAAAGTTTGAAAATATTTTAAGAGTTTAAAAGAATTTAGCGACTTAAAGACGCGAAAACACCTGTGGTAAGCGATTTACGAGAACGTTATTTCATACAATCCATAATATCCCGGCTGAAAGCGCGCACTACTCGCGGCGACTTGAAAATTCCGTCGGGAACGCTTTGTGCGCTCATTTTTTCCCATCCCGCGCCCGCGCTTTCTTTGTCATATATTTAAAGTGACGTCGCCAGGCGCACGCAAGTCGCGGAGACCGAGGGAAGCCTCGAATCGCGGCGGGCGTCGTCGTGCACGTGTGTAACGCTGCACTTAAGGGCACGTCCGCGGCGCACGGTTGACCTCCCTGACAGTGCTGCAAAAGCTTTTACCCGAGTATAGGGTGTAGAGAGAACGAGAGAGAGAGAGAGAGAGAGAGAGAGAATGTGTGTGTATGTATAATATGAAAGAAAGAGAGAGAAAGAGAGTGCAGAGAGCAGCAAGCGCGTCGCGACGCTACACGTGCGAAGAGAAATCAACGGGGCCTGCACGCGATTATAGATGATAGCATGTGACGCTTGTTACACTTTCTCGAGAAAAATTTGGAGACTACCATATCACTTTTAACTCTGAAGTATCACGTTTATTTCTGGATTCAAATTTTCGTGAGGTGACAGTGCGAAAAAGATAAATCTGTTAAAATAATTAAAAAAAAAATTATAAATTTTTGATATTACTTTCTAAAATAATAAAAATAAAAGATTGTTTTCTAGTGTAAAATTTTCTGAATTGAAAACAAACGGAATGCGACACAGAAAATATTTTTATAAATACACATACGCACACACATATACTCTTCCTCAAATATAACTTTACTTATCCCCTTCAAAGAACGTGTTGCCGACCGAATCTAAAAGATCGCACGCGCGCGTGCCTTAAAAGTTGACAGCTGTCATGGTCCATTTGCTCATGCTGATCAGCGACGCGTGCAGTTCGGAACGGAGAAAAGATCAAGAGGGATTTTTAGAGGAAAGATTCGCGTGCAAACTCATCCGAATCGACGCGCACTATGGCAGATTTCTGCAATATTAGAAATGAGACGCGTGTCGCAAGGGAAGAGCAAAAATATCTCTCGCCGCTTTTGATAAAGAAGTAAAACAAAAAAACAACCTCTCTTCTGGCAAATGTTCGAGAAACGTCTTTTAATCCTTTTGCACGTCAGATTTTTTTTTGAGGGGGAAGAGGATGAGAGAGCTGGCAATTAATTACTTTTTCAGATAAACGGAAAGAAAACTAAATACTACATAGATTATGACTTGCAATAACGCCAAACAAATAATTCAGCAATACAGAGCTTTTTGCAATTAAAACAGTTAGAATTACAAATAAATGCAATAACTGGAATTAATTAAAAATATTATATTATACACACACACAAATAATTTATAATTTCACCGACTTCTATAATATTAAAATCTTCAGTATTCTGTATGTGATACACACTTCTCATATTTTAATCTATAAATATTTAATATTATATGCAATAGCTAATTTTCAATGGAAAATTCAGAGTTTTTGATGTGTCAGGTGATCAATCCGCACCTGTGTAACTTTTCACAATTGTTCGAGAAATATTAATGAAACGAGCGCGCGCTTCAACGACATTGAAGTGGCAATTTTTTACGAGTGTACACAATAGTATGGAGAGATGAAGAGAGAAAGAGAGAGAGAGTTTCTATATGCGAGAGTCGTGACAGGAAATCTATTTGTTTACGCCAAGTCTCGGTTATTAACACCGTCTCGTTACATCGTTCCGTTTTTCTCCCCTATGTACAACCACGCGTTTTTTTTTTTCACGGGTTGCGGACTCGCGCTCTTTGCCACCGTCCGGGAGAAAAAGCGATTTTATGAGAGAGATCGTCACCCGCGATAAATATCCGCGGCTGAATAGCGCCGCTTATGCGACCCGAAAGAATATGTCAAGACGCTCGTAAAGTCGACCGTGTCGTCGTGCATTCGATGACGCCGCAAGCGAGAGAATCTCCAAGTTTTTCGCGCCGACCGACAAAGTCGCTCATTTATTCATTAATTGCAACACCTTTAAAGTTTACAGCGAGTTTTATTACTCAAGTCCCTAAACGAATTTCACATATTTCCCTATAGAAATACAAAACTGAAACTTTCATCAACTTTTGTAGTTAAGAAATATTACGTATATTACTTTTTTTTTTATTTTGAAAATATAAAAAGGTTTAAAAAACAAATAAAAGTATTAAAAAAAAACCTGAACTAAAAATACTTAGCGTTAATATTCTACTGTTTGTTAAATCGAAATGTTTGAAAGAAAAACCGCGGATTAACGTTTCTCCGCATAAACCGCATCGCGTAAAGTAAATAGTTAAAAATATCCCGTCTATTCTGTTTTTTATCCGATTCGTTCTTCGGCGCGCGCATTATTCGCCGCACTCGCTCGAATCCATCACGCGCACAAGATGCTCCACGCGGATTACGATATAGCGTGTTTCGACGTGCTCTCGCTTTTCACAGGTCAGATACGAGTCGCGAATGGAAAAAAGCCTTTGAGTATAGCGCATCCTACGTTCCTATTTCTCCTTCCGATACCCTTCTCACCTCCCCGTCGCCACTCTGTCGTTTTCCACACGGCGTAGAGTATTTCCGCCGCTGCAGCTTGCGAATCGCGAAATGCCGTCGAGAGACGGGGCGGATGGCGCGTCTTCGAAAGCGGCAAAGAGAGTGAAAGCGCCATAACAGTAAAAAAAAATATTCGCCACAAAGAGAGAGAGAGAGAGAAGAGACAAGCACAAAATGCAACAAGATCCGCGGAAAAGCCTCAGAGTCGCGAGGAAAGTGAGGAAGAGGCGCAAGCGACGTCGGAAAAAGAGTGAAAGTGTCACGCTGAGAAAAAAGTCTCGAGCGAGAAGGAAGACAGAAAACATATAACAAGAGAGGAACGGAGAAAAAGTCTATCATGAAAGGGAGATGTAGAAAGATGTAGCTAGATCGGAAAAAGAGTGAAAGTACCACGACGAAGAAATAGTCTTATAGTTACGACAATCGAGATAGAAAAACAATATGTTTGGATCTGTGGAAAAAGCTTCGTATAGCCACGAAGAGATGAAATAAGATAGCACAATTGAAGAGAGAAAGTGAAAATCTTATTGAGAAAATAAGTGTCTGGTTTCTTTAGATTCCATTTTCTGGCGCAAGTAAAATACGAAGAATTATTGAATATAATTTAAAAAAATTAAATTTTTACACGTATTCCAATTTTTAATTATATTTAATAAAATTCTTGTTTTTTCTTTTACTGGACTTTTAAAATAACATTTATTTTCTACTGAAACAGGTGTGTAGTTGTTTTACGTACTTTTTCCCTCGATAGACTTTCAATCTATCATTTAATCGATCAGAAAATGGCGCGAGGTTTTCCCTCTTTATTCTTCAAGGCTGAAATTACGAAGGATCCGCTTCTATAAGTGAGAGCGCGTTTCGATCGATCACTCCCGATGAGAGTATGTTCGGAGCTGCGAGATGCGGGCGCGTAGCGCGTGTTTGCGGAAGAAAAAGATGGAAAGGCAAAGAAAGAAAGAGAGATATATATATACATATATATGTGTGTGTGTGTGTGTGTGTGATATATATATATATCAAAGAGAGATGCGGATGTACAAGAAGGGAAAACGAGAAAGAGTGCGCGGCCGCCGACGTTGTCGCGATTAAAATGTAAAGGGATTCATGCCGCGCAAGCCAATTTATATGCGTCTGGCTAGGTTCGTTCTGAAATCGGTCGGGGAATCTACCACGTTCTTGTCTCTCTCTCTCTCTCTCACATCCCCTCTTACGTCAACTTCTCCATGCTCACCGCGTTTCCCGACACCCGCGTCCGCCATTATTCGCACCCGTGCTTCTTTACATTCGATCAATTTGGGTAGGTCCTACTTGTCGTCGCGCCCGATTCCGTCGACGCTTCGCCGCCTGACGGATCCTTGGATCGGAATCAACCATAATCTGGCGCGCGAGGAGTCTCCATCCGGATGAAGGCAATGCACACAAAGACGATCGAATTTGGCACCTATCCCGCGGGGTCCGTGTTATCAGGAGACTTTGAGAAACGAGATTCCGAGCGCGCTGGCGCGATGAGAGTCCCGGGAGCTGCGCGAAATTTATCTTCCCAACCGTGTATTACTTCTCTTCAACATTTGTTTAATCTTCGGATAGGCTATTTCAGCGCTGTGAGATTCAGCTGTCTAAAATCAAATAGACTATCGACGTTTCTTCGCCCGTGTGTTTCTCTTCTTGATCTTGATTTGCTATCTTTTCACGGGAAAAAAAGAAGGTGCGCGAGCGTGAAATGTCGAATTTTCTGGTGAAATCCAATCTTAATCTTGATCTGAAATCGGCCAACGCGATTTCCCAGTATCTCCCTCCCTCTTTCCCCACTTCCTCTTGCGCAAGCTGCTCTTTTGCATTCGATGTATTCAACAGCTCGCTCCGTCTCGCGGATTCGCGCGTGAATCTGTCGATATTCCATCGGATATATGTTGGAAAGGAAAATATTACGACGCGTCTTCTGATATCCCTATTTTTCCTCGTGGTTCTCCCGCGCATCACGATGCAGCTCACCGATCAAGAAAAATATTCTCTTCGCGCGCGCGTTTCTCTCTTCCTCTCACTCTTTCTCCGAAGTTTATAAATTCCATCCAGCGGTATTCTATTCATCTCGCTCTCCAAATACGTGGGTATTCGCATTCTTACGAGAGCTTCAACGCGACAACGAAAGCAAATCTTTGCCGCGACCTTTCAATGTCGAAAAAAATGGTCGGAAAGAGAAAACGAGACATCGCGTGTCGATGTCACGGGAATCGAAATTTGCATAAAGGGGACAAAAAAATTTTTTTCTCGCTCTGTCTGGATGCACCACGCGGATCATTTACGGCCGGAGTCCATCATAAAGTATGCGCGATGCGATGTCGACGCGACGGCGACGTGCATTTAGACACATCGGGACGAGAGGTGCATCGCAAACGCGCGCGCTCGTACGGTAAAATAAAATTTCGCATCTACAGCGCGTAAACGCGATAAGAGCAGGACAAATGTGCCGCAATTTCGCCTCTGTTGATAAGATCGGAACATGATCGCGCATACGCGAAACGGGAGAAACGCGATGACACGAAGATCATTAATCGCGACCGATATTAATTAATCGGTAACTGCTTCTCGCGCGCGCACGCGTTTGTTTTAGAAATTATTTAAATATGTTAAAAATATAAAATTAAAAAATAAAATAAGTCTCACTGTTATAGCGAACATTTCTAGAACACATTGCTCTTCTTCCTAAAAAATTTGCCAAGCACTCTCTTTCTTGATGTACTTTTCGCCATATTTCGAAGGGTTTCCAAGGGGTTTTTGTTCGACGGGCTTTCAAGGGCGGGACGACATCGCAGTTATATTGTCGACCGATTTACTATTTTAATAAAGTAGACTCGAAAAGAAGGCGTCGAAATTATGGCAGGTGCGGGAGCGATACGGCAAGGACGGGCAAAGTGGCGGGAAAGGGGCCCGAGCGCCATGCTAATGGCACCATAGATTTCCACCCTCCGTTCACCCCTTTCCGTTCGCATTTCGTCGCGAGGGCTGGAAGATCGCGCGTCGTGTAAGGCGGAAGCCCGGAGGGATGAGGATAACTGAAAGGAGTGCGCGAGTCGCTTAACCCTCTAAACGCGCGGAATAATTTACGATCGTTCCCTTTCCGCGACGATCTTCTTCGGGGTTTCTTTCGCTCGGCTTGTCTTCCTTTTCTCTCTTTCACTCACTCACTCACTCAGTCTCTTTCCTCTCTCTCTCTCTCTCTTTCTCATATCCTTTCTTCCACCAACCAACGATTTCCACGGCGCGCCATCCACGTGCGCGATGCTACCTACACCGAAAACTCATCCCATACATAAACCGGGGCACGACGTGAAAGAGACGTTCAGTGATCGATCGACTCACTTTCGATCTGCGTGGAGCTCGTCCTTCAACTTGTCCTGTTCTTATTCAGGAAGACGAAAGTGCTATCCCTCACATGGCTCATTCAGCGCTGATCGATTTGCGTGTCCAAAATATTAATGGAGATTTTACAGGATCTCAATATTTCTAAAACTAATTTTTGTAAATATATTATTGCAAGAGTAAAAATTCCTAATTTGTTTCAACTCTATACTTTTAAAAACACCTCGTAAAAAGTAAATGCCATTTACATAGCGTATGTGTCGATGGATAATTTGATATTCACTGTGTATAGAGTGAGAGAGTGAGAGAGAGAGAGAGAGAGAGAGAAAGAGAGAGAGAAAGAGAGAGAGGGCAAAGACCTTTGGTGCTACCCAGAAAGATACAGATATAAGATTGATATTGCGAGGGACGGGGATGGATAGCTTGTGACTTCCTTTTGAGTCAGCCTCCTATACCAAAGTTGCGCCTCCATCGAATTTACGTCGAACTCCTTTGTGCAGCGAATCACGGCAGAAACCAAATTAAGAACGAATCTCGGTTTAATGGGATTTCGGGATCGGGACGAGCTGCGACACAAGGAAGATAATAAAATTTCATGCCTAATATTACAGCACAATTCTTTATCGCAAATAGACAGCTAATGCATTCCCGTAATTGTACGTTTTTTCCTATTTTTAAAATTTAATTAATTCACAAATCGTTCAGATAAATAATATTTACAACTGTAAATAATTCCGAAGCTTATTAAAAAAAAAAAAGTTTTATAACCCACGCTTTTACACTTGAGAAATGAAGAAGATACAAAGGATTTTATCTTCGCAGTTCGAGAGATGTATTTTGGTAATGATGGAGCGTCTTTCGGTAATGATAAAAAATCGCGTAGTTAGCAACAGGGAAATTTCCCGGCGGGTATAAAATCCGTAGCAAATTGCGGCTATTGCCGCACCCTCGAACAAGACAATGCCCCGTTCTTGACGACACGTTCCGCGAAACAAACATGCGCGATATGTATTTAACGTCGCCAACAGCGCGTAAACCAAATGCGTCGAGATCCATTGACCTATTTGTTCCAAAATCACTTTATTGTGAAATACGATGAATATTGATATCAGTTCGAAGAACATTTTTAGAATAATTCCAATATTTTACTTTTTTATAAAAATGTTCGCTTCGCAGAGAAAATAAAAATAACAACGGCACTTTAACGAAATTTTCATCGGGATTTAAAAGATGATTATCAAAAGATTGTTAACAAGGACTAATAATAATTTCCGATGAGAAAGAGAAATAAGTTAAATATATAGAAGCGTAATGGAGAATGGAATGTTTAATTAGCTAAATTTATATAAAGAGAGAAATCGAGCAATTATTCATTCTTACTAAAGAGACAGAGATCATATAATTGGTCGTATCTTTTAACAAGAGAATCGGATAATAAGAACGAACAATCTTCTTTAATTTTCTTTCGCTTATTTGGCCCTCCTTTGACATGCGCTCTAGTGTGTCGAAGTCGTCGATCAATTCAAGCTACTCGACACGCGAGACTGGCCAAAGACAGCACCACGAAAAGTGGATAAACAACGACTCCCCCGGGGTTGTCGACTTTCCCGAAAGTTTACCGAGAGAGGTGCTCCATCGGTTTGCGCAAAAAGCGCAGAAAAGCGACTACGAACTTTGATTCTGAGGACCCTAAGAAGAACTGGTATAACTAACAAACTACAAGAGGGAGGATGTATATTTTTACACTCCATGCTCTTAAAAAATTCTGCAAAACTTTAGGGCTGCTGTGGAATTTACTGAAGTTGACGCGAAAATATATATAGAAAAAACCTACCTTTTTAACTTTGCTTTTAAAAGTCAGACGGAAAAAGATATAGAAATGATTTTGTGTGTTTTTAATTTGTATCATGTTAATAAATATTTAACAACAGCGAGTACAATCTGTGAACAGATGTTTCCAATCAGAATCTATGAGAATTCTTCCGGAAATTTCTAACTAGATTCTAATTAGATTCCAAATTTTTGGACGAGGTGCCTCTTCGTGATTTGTGAAAAAAATGATAAAATTTACACCACGATAAATCAAACGCGCAGAACAGTTCAAGATTAAAGGTTTGATTCTAACCACGTAAAGCTTAAGAGCTTTTGTGAAAAACGAGATGCCATGTACGTGGTGTTGAAATCCACTTGAACTTAAGCGACAGAACTCGCTAGATCATCCTTTTATGGACACTTAACGACCGTGGAAATGACCGGGTGCTCGTAAAAAAAAAAAGGAATATAGGCGATTTGTGTCGCGGTTCATGGGAGGAGGCAGCAAGAATGCAAATGGAGATTTACGCGCGCGTTGTGCAGAATTTTTTTACAACGATTCATATTCGGGATTGTATTTTCACTCGTATTGTTTTGCATTCGATAAAAATATATGCATTTTCTCTATTGTAAATTTTTTTATCAAGATATTTCAAGACAATCTTTCCACAGTAATAACACGTTACAGGCTAAACCCGAAACGGTTAATAGTTATTGGATTCGATATCGCGCAAAAATTAATTTAGAACGGGAATTAATGGATCGCTCCAGAAATTGTCGGAGAAAAAAATGCGCGCTCAACAATGGCGGTGAATTCGCAAGGGGAGAAGAGAAGAAGGGAACAGGGGGAGATCGAGTTCGATGCCTCGAGTGGTTCCGTCGTCTGGTTCGGTCGAATGGAACGCCGAGAGAGGAAGAGAATCGTCGAGATAATTACGTTAATTACCGAAGTATCTTTAATAGACGATCGGGTTATAAGTACGGTTTAAGTTGCGTCTTGCTTCAATCCGACACGAAAGACATTCCCATCGAAAATGTTTTTCCCAGACTTTTTATCCCCGTCACAGTTTAATAAAATTATAATTTTATTTGCGTTAAACATTTGCCAGGATTTTTCTACGCAATCCTTTTTCGATATAAATTTTTCCACTTCATTCGACGTCGCGCGATTAAATTTTAATAACACAACCGCGAAGCTGTATAGCAATAAGGAAAATTACTTCTTCATGTTGCGCCACTTCTTATCCATGTAATTTCTATCCAATCTCAAGAAACGAGATTGTTTTCTCGGAGATGCTCTCTTCGCAGCTCTCTTGAAAATGGTCGTTAAAATTGTTTTGTTGTCGCGCACTGATGCTCAGCTAGGCGCAACCGGAGAATCCACCGCCGTCGTCGTCGTCGTCGTCCATATACTCAACCGACGCGTTCCTCAAAAATGCCGACCAAGTGCCGTTTCCTTCGGGATAATACATAAGAACTTCGCGAGGAAAAGTACGGTCGAGAATTGTTTTCAACTCGCGTGAAACTCAGGAGCGAAAAACTCTTTCTTGTTCGTGGTTTTTTTCTTTTTTACGCTACGTGAAAAGTGTCTGCAGAAAGTTGGAACTCGATAGTTGAAATGGTGACTTTCATGATTTTTGCAACAGTTACTCTTCAATGAAAATTTAACGCTACGTAAAAACAGCCCTTCAGAGTAAACAAAAAAAAATAATAGAAAATTTTAGAGAATAAAATGTTGCTTTTTAAAACAAAATAATTTGAAAAGAATTAATATTTTTCAGAATTCGTTTTTTCCATCAAATCTCTCCATTATATCCACTCGCATAGAAATTTTGCAAAATGCGGAAAATGGGTTGTTTATCAAAACTTCCTAATCTCTAAGAGTATTAATCACACGCGGCGCTAATAACTAATCATATTGTGCTCAATTACGCCGACGCTGATATTAGGTGAATGATAAATGCGAGGTGATTGGGTAGGCGGCGCACGCTAATTAACTCCGTATCGGAACGTCGCATATCGATATCGTCGGGCGTCGTATTCTTGACGGGTCGATGCTTAAAACACCAAGTTCCCGAGCGAGATCCAAGTATGCGGTGCGCAGACACGGTGCCAAGAGTTGGAGAGTTCCAAGAGTCGCGCGGAGCGCCCGAGAAGACCAGGTTGGAAGATCGTCCCAACCCGCTCTCGCCGGAAACACCGACCGACCCGGCGAATTTACAGAGTTCTGGAGCCGGTTAATGTGATTTTAGACGCAGCCACGTCTAAACGCGAGAGAGTGCGCGAAGGCGAGTTTGTCTCTCCCTCTCTCTGTCGTCTCTTCATCATCGTCAGCATTGCTCCTCTCTTCGGCGACGCGAATTGCGGTGTAATTTCCGCTCGCGCATTCGACAGTATCGACCGAAAGAGAAAGAGAAAGAGAGAGAGAGAGAGAGAGAAAGAGAGAAAGAGAGAGAGAGAGCTGCAGCTCGCTGTAAAGTTAACGATGCGCGCTGTAAAGTTAAACGCGCAGCGTGAATTTTGCGTACCCACGCGCGCGAGGGGAAAATTGCCACGACCCTCCTGTGTTCTGTCCGTCAGGTCGCTTTATCAATTTCTTAATTGGCTTTGAACGCTTCGTTGAATCCTTCCTCGGTTGCGGGGGCGAAACTTAAAGCGACGGCCCCGATTAGGTTAGCTGCGCATGTCGATTGGCGATGATGGCAAAGTTAGGGGATCGTCGCGACGAATTTGCCGAGTTTGCCCTGGCGGTTAATGGAATTTCCACGTGGCCACGTGGTACATACTACGCCGGAGAACATGCGTCGCTCGTTCAAGAGCCCGTACAACGCTCTTCCTCGAAGCTCTCGACTCGCGCAAACGCTGCGCTAATAAATGCATTTAATACTAACACAGCGCGATAGATAATTAATCTCGGAGTGCAAGACGCGATTATCGCACACAACGACGCGCTAAACTGTTTATCGTGATTCGGGAATATACGTATAAGCGCTGATGCAACTCGTGTGAAGGAAACGAAAAATATCATAAATAAAAAACAATATGTATCTCTGTCAAATTAATATTTCTTGCAATGACATTTTCGATTGAATAAATGTATTTTTATAATGATACTAACAGTTTAATATTTATACATTTAATATAACAATCCTCTCTTGTATTCTACGTAACATCAGCGTTTTCATCAGAGCGCGTGAGAGGATCTCATGTAAATTCCAACGGAACGCTAATTACAAGTGAAAAACATAAAGGAGAGAATAATATCTCCGCGCGTCGACTAATTATTTCCTGTAATAATATATCTCTGTCGAATACACGTTTCCTGTATTTTTGTTTTTTAATAACAACAGTTTAATATTTATGTGTTTTATAAAGCTCGTCTCTTTCTCTCTCTCTCTCTCTCTCTCTCTCTCTCTCTCTCTCTCTCTCTCGAACGTATATCGGTGCGTTTAAATGCAAATTCCAGCGAAACGCTGATTACATCAGCGCGCAGGATGTAACGTCGAAACATGCTCTTTTTACAGGAAGTCTCGGGAATTCTTACGGGTACAGAGAGGAAGGGACGACAACGACGATAACGACGACGACGACGGCGAGAAACATTATCCTTACCAGATGCGAAGCTATGAGATACTTCGGTCTCGAGGGCGTCCCTTAATAACGGCGTGAAATTTATCTCCCTCCCGCGCGGCGATATAAACGAAAGTGTGACGAACGGGGATGATAATCACGCGGGAACGGGAAGAAGAGACGTGCGCGCGCGCACACAAATTTAGTTCCATAATTTTCAGACGCCTCGAACGCCACAATTAATGCGATTTCGCGATACGTGTTAAATTGCACGTCTAACGCGATATAAACTCATAACAGAGAGGCGAAACGTATTTCGTTCTCTTCCAACTTACGGACTTAGCTGTTCAAGGTCATTAAAAACAAAATTGAAAATTCCATAAATGCGTGAAAATTCGAGCACATGCCTAACAACTAACAGAAACACTTAGACTTTCTAAAAGTAACTACAAAAAATCTATAATGTCAAATGTTTTCACACATCTGTAACGTCACATCTTTTCAGCTCGTCGGAAAATTATCTGTTGCGTATTTTTAAACAATTTGCAGCGCTGCTAATATTGAATACATTTTCTGCCGACGACCGTCGACGATTCGACGCATGTCATTGCGTAGCTTTTTCGTATCATAAATAAATATACACAAGTGCACAAGAATACAATCGCTGCTACCATCTCTAGATCGCGATTGCGAGAACAGACTAGAAGTAACAGCGAGAACAGACTAGAAGTAACAGCGAACTTGCACTAGTGCGCACTGAGTGTGACTTTCAATGGACTTTTTCCACTAAAAATCGCACTCTTGCACTAGTGCGCACTAGTGCAGGCTAGCGAATTCGCTGTAAGTTTTGTTTTGCGCATGTGCCTCTTCTCGACCGACCCCCAACTGTGCTAAGTTAGGAAATAAACATCTCAGTTGGGATCACACCAAGCATTTCGACGTCTCGGAGCTCAGGTTATGATGAAAATTTGTAAGTAGAAATGTTCAAAGAAGCACGGCAAACATTTGCAAACGATCGAATTATTATTGCTGCGATTTACATTCACATTTATATATTCAATTTTAGTGAAATGCAAGTGTAATCTTATCTCTTCATCGTAAATTTCTTTTAATAACTAGATATCATCGACTGATCGAAGGAACTGATAGAAGTGAACGTAAAAATGAAAAAACGTAATACACAAAATGGTATAACAAGAGAGAATATAATAAAGAATATGTTTAAAGAAATCACTCCACAAGATTATGGACTGTTAGCAATTTCAGAAAATTCAAGCGTTGAAATTACAGGACAACAGATTATCGAGTGTTTAAACAATCTATATGAGGTAGTTTTCTGTATATATCTTTTCCAATAGCGCTCTCTCTCTCTCTCTCTCTCTCTATCTCTTTCTCTGTCTTTGTCTCTCTCTTTCTCTCTCTCTTGCACGCGCGCGCGCATGTAAATATTAAAAACCAACATTGCACAAACATTATTAATTTTTTTAATGTGACAGAACTAAAAAATGCAAGTTGAAACTGCAATATCTATAATTACACATCATCATAGCAAAACGCAATCGTGAATTTTTGCAGAAAAATTATTTGTATATTGTATCCCTCTATGGGCCGAATTTTTGTTTTACACCAAAACCGAACCAAACCAACCAATTATAAACCTATATATG
>QVOA01015252.1:0-33278 GCA_014825685.1 Pseudomyrmex cubaensis
AAAAAAAAAAAAAAAGAAAAAAACAACTTGCTTTTCAATAAAGCTACAAAGCAAGCATTTTTCTTTTGTTGTTTTTTCGTTGGCATATATACCGAGTAAAAGATGAAATCGAATCAAGTAGAACGAAAACGCATGTCGCTCCTAAATGTTTCGTTCAAAACGTTTTTTTTCTTTTTCAACTAATATGACAACTTTAATGTATACTATCATATAATTCTATATACACAATAAATTAATAAGAATAACTAATAACTAAAAAATATTTCAGTTTATTATCGTGCACACCGAGCTCATATCTTTCACATGTATATTATCTCTATAAATTGTTTAAAGTATGCAAGATGCTTTCCCGATAACAATATTTGATTTTGCTGTAGACAGTAGATGTATATGTATATATACATGTATATATATGTACTGTCAAAACATATATATATATATATACATATATATATATATATACACATACTGCGTAATATATGTATATTGCATGTATATACTTTTTACGCGCAACAAGAGAACCCATCTTGTATAGCAAATAAACACCATCGCAACAAAATAGCTTTTAATAAATTTCTCTTTGCAATCTGCACTCTTTTTCTAAAAATAAACACCCTATATAATGCTATAGTTTGCATAGATATCATATATATGAATTACTGAGAATACTATATATTGATACGTATGGATGTGCTAACATCATTTAGATATATAAATGAGATCGTGTAAATACTGTAGCCCGAAGCATAAAATCACTCCAATCGTTACGCTGTTACAGTAACTTCAATATGCGATTTGTGATTTCGACTTAGTAACTGTTTTACTGTCTTTGTGTGGATTTTGAACAATAAAATAATGTTTTTCTTTTTTCTGTGTGTACTCGTTTGAAAGTTTCTTATACGTAATAGGTTTTGAACGATAAACGCGTTTATACTTTACAGAAATAGATTAATAAAACTTTTCTCGGAAAAATATTTTAAATTGTCTTCAGGTATTCATTTGACGGAAGCCTATAGATTTTTTTTTCTGAATATATAGAACTTTCATAAAATTATAAATCCAAAATCTGCGATTCTTTAAACCTCTTTTCTTTTCTTTTATTTTTATTTATTTATTTATTTTTTTGATTAGTCTCTTATCTCTCATTACAATCGTCAAGTGTCTCAAAAAATCTTGCAAGGGAATGACTCGCTCTTTATTTTCTTGTTTGATTAACGTACAGGTAATTCACAACCCCCATTTGCTTGCAAATGACACTTTTGCAAAAATTGTTTCGAAAAGCGTGGGATCATTCTTTTAATTATTCTTTTTATCTTTCACGGATGCCGCGCTGCTCTCATGCGTGTTCGAAGCATGAGCGCTATCGTTGGAATCACCGGCGCTCCTATGTCTTTTGAATAGCTTTTTTATCTCTTCATGAGCTTCTACATTACCCTTGCTGATGCTTTTCTGTTCGACGTGTATCTTGTGCGAGAATGACGCAGTTGATTTTTCATTGGTCTGACAATGCTGTTTCTGATCCAAAGTTTTTTGCACGTTTATAGTGCTAGATGTTTGCTGTACGCTCTTTTGTTGAACACTAGACTCAAAAACGTTATCTTTCTTTTTGCATTGCGAAATTTTACTGGTGCCTGCTGTAATTTGGCGTTCGTCGTGAGCTTTATTCACATCACCGGATTGATTGCTGCTACACGTCTGTTTCGTGTTTTCACCTTTTTCCGCACCGATTTCTTTCGAATAGTCGTCGCTTTTAGTACCAGTCGGCGAGTCCTTCTCTTCGGCTATTCGCGGCAATTGCGTGCTACCACAGGAATTCGACATGCCCACGTTTCCTAAATTAATAGATATACCATGAGTCAACTTAGAATAATCTGCTTTTTGTTCACTTGGCACTTTCTTTTCGCCTTTCGCGGTCTCATTAGCTTCCTTAAAATTGTCGTTCGACTCATCTAAGATCTCGCTAGTGTTGTGAGACGATTGGGCGATGGTTACGCGCGGTGTCACCTTCACCACAGTGTTCGCCAATGGCGATATCGACGTTTTGTTCTCTGCCGAACGTGGATGAAGTCGATCGGGACTAAGCGCTCGACGGAGCAGCGGCGAACCCGGTTCTGCAGATTTGGGACGACCGTATCCTTTTTTCTGACTATTTGGCGTCGACAAACATGCCCCTAAATAACAATAGAAACGTTAAAATAAATAATATAATATAATCCACATGCAATTGTTTACAATCGAAATATAAATTATTATTATTTCTCTTATACCTGGACTGTACGACTGCGTGGTGTTGGAGCTACCGGGCTGATGGCCAGTAGGAAACGCCAAAGGACTCGGGCTTCTTGTCGGACTGGCAGGAATCGGCGAAGGGCTCGGTGTTCTGGCCAGTGGCGACAACGGTATATGACCGACGGACTTTCGACGACTCGGCGAATGAATGTTCTTCGCTGCCGTGTGCAGCTTATGCTTAAGACCGTGAAGCGTGCTCGGTCGCTGATAATGCGACTGGTTCGAGATGCTTGGCAGATTGCCTGCAGACGTGTTGGAACCTGGGGACGAAGAATTCGGGCTCGAGCACGGACTGGAGTTCCCAGTGGAGTGATAAGAATCCGAAGTGGCACGATTTGTCGGCGGAGACGGGCTGCAGACGGATTTTGAGCATGCTGCGAAATACAGCGGCGTTTCTTGCGAACGAGTGAACGATTGAAATGATCGACTAGGTGTGACCATCGAAGGCGAGCAAATTCCCGCAGCCATCTGGAAAGAATGTTGATAAAATGTTTCTGATTCGGAAGAATCCAAAATCTTTCTGTGTTCTTTTTTTTTTTTTTTTTAACAAATAGAAGCTTTTTTTTGTACGTGTTATGTAAAGTTTTGTGATCGCAACAACGATCACTTGCGCAGTGTGGAATAGCATTTGAAAGCCATGTAATAATCGTAAGAAACAACACATGTTTAACAGAACGACGCAACAAAACGACAATCAGCAAAGAACAACGGGAAAGACGAATGATATGAAAAAACGAATGATTTAAGAAACCATACCATAAGTGGAGGTTTGCTGTCGCTGGACAAAATGGGTGCTGACAATGGACAACTGATAGTTAACGGCTGCAAAAGAAAATGCGCTTAACGTAACCAGTGTGTATGCTGGTGCTTTACCTTTTTTTTGTTTTTGTCTTTTTTTTGCGGTAACGTGTAGAGATAGGAATAAAAATAACTTTCGTGTATCGCTGTGCAAAAAATGAATTAATAACATCAAGGACATTAAGTAACTGAATGCACTTATTTAACACAGCGAGTATTGTTAAAAATATGCAAATACATCGCGGAAATAATAAAGATTGCGTTCAATAGTATGTCTCGCATAATAAGAAATACAAGCAAAATTTTCTACCTGCTGCATTTCTACGCTTGCCCGTTTCGAGCTAATTCTCTTAAAAAGAGATGCTTTTCGTTTCTTATCGGAATGATCTCGCTTTTGCTTTCGTTGTTTATGTGGCGTTCGGCGTGCCAATTTACTTTGTGCAAGATCGCGTCTTCTACCACCGGTCTTGATGCTGGTGTTCTCCAACGGCGTACTACGTAACGTTACGTGATCACCGCCACTCAGCATCAGCTGCAAGACTTGAATGTGGTACAGACCCTGTACCGGTTCGCCGTTTATATGCGTTATAAGATCGCCTGGTCTCAGGCCAGCTTCGAACGCTGGACTGGATTGTTCTACCTCCTGTACAAAAAATTAATATGCACTGTGAAATGTAGAAACAAAACCAAATGTATTATTGTGTCTTTACGCGTACCATTACTAGATGATGCATAGTGTAGAAATCGCTATCGCCATAATAAACTCTGATAGTATGTACGGCAAAACCGAAGCCGGATGGTCCTCGACGAATAATAATGGGCGGTTTCAAACTAGTCACGAGAGGACTCAGCTCGCGACAAGGCGAAGTATCTCTCGAAGATGCGGTCGATGACCCACCGGGAGATTCAATGGGTTGAACGTTTAACGGTGTGTCGTCTATAAGAATATATTACATTGTAACATAAAAGAAGTACATTTCGACACTTGTACACATGTATTTTAAGCTATTTTTATATATTTTCTACATTCTCAAAAAATACATACACGCAAAGTCGCTGGTCGGAATCACCAACGACAGACCGCTAGTCGAGGCGGATTTTATGACGGATCGAGATTTCTGTCTTGCAGACGGTAACACAGGTACAGCGCTGAAAGACTCGAAGGAGTCAATGTTAGAATTGTGTTTGCTTTCTTCTATCACGTCTTTATTCGCCGCAGCAAGATCTAATCTGTGAGCAAAATAATTTGTTTTTAATTAGTGGCTGCGACATTTTTAACCCTTCAAGGTCAAACGTAAGTTTCCCAGATCTACTCAAAAGTTGTAAACCGGTGTCTCTAGTAGGTATTAATTTAGCGCGACATCTGAAGGCCTTGAAAAAAACTTTAGGGCCTTAGACAACAATAGAGAGATTGTTGACAGTGTCATTTGTTCAATAGCTTTTCGAATATTTAATTGTGAAGTGTGAAAAGGGTTTGAGACCTATGTAGGTTTAACCAAGATTGGCTTTTCGGAAAGTAAATTTTTTTTAGTTTGAGCACTTGTAATATATCAACTTCTTCTATATATCAAAGCACTTCTATATATCAAATAATTGATGTTTCTTTTCATAATTTTATGAAAATATATGTACATTTACAGCGATTTATTAGATTATGAGGCGCAGATTTGCGGTTACGGAAGCTGCCACCCATGGAATATTCGTAAAAAATCGTCTTTTCTTTAAATACTTATGGTTTTGAAACTACTGAAGATTTATTTCAATTTTTTTAGCGACGAATCGTTCAAACTTTCGATTCAAAAAAAGGAAATTGAAAAAATATTGATTTTTCGCGGAGATATTTGATTTTAAAATCGCGTGGGCAGCCTCACAGATCAGGTCTGACCAACTCGTAGGTCACTTTTGAGGTCTGACCTTGAAGAATTAAATTCAATCGTTAAAATGAATGGTGAAATATATTAGAAATGTGTTAACAGTAAGTATGACTGATTACTGTTGATTATGTGCCAATATGTGAAATTAGAACTAAATAGAAACTAAAAAAACTATAAACTAAAAAGTGAATATATGTAGAAAATTAAATTTAAATGAATTAAAATTGAGTATGAGTGAAAAATGAGTGGAAACACTGAAGAGAGAAGAGAAAACTAAATTGTTGGAGGATGTATCTGAATGACTCACATGTGTTCATCATCAATGGATATACTGAACCTGGGCAGCTTATCACGAGAATGTCGTTTTCTCTGGATCTGAGGACTAATATCTTCGGATTCGGTTTGAGAGGAGTCGGGTGTACTCAGATTAATCGATGTCCCTTCCGCCGGAATGTTTTTAACCATTAGCTGGGACTCGTTGCTCGACGAAATCGCAGTATTGGGGATCGCAATGGATGACGATGTTGTTACATTTGATTTGTCAATTCTGGTTTGATTTTCAACGCAGGAACTGCTCCTTATCGACGAGAGAGGTGGTCTGTGCTTTTCAGAGGATAGTGTAGATTGAGGCTCGGCTAGTTTGGATGGCGGTGTGACCGACATTGGATTCGACCCAAGGGACAATTGTGCAATTGAGCCTTCCAGCTCGGTGCGAAACAGTAGTTTCTTGGTAACGTCCAATTCTGCATCAGGGTTGAATTGAGGCGGGCGCGTTTGCGAGATTTTACGCGATTGAGGCGAATAAGAAGAGAACGATCCGAATAAGGGAGAATCATCGGTGTCGTCGGTGTCGTCGCCTAAGTCGTGATTGTATCTATCCATGCGAGCTAGAATATTACAAATTAAGTTGAGATAAAAACTGTGATTATAATAATATTGCAATAATTGTTTTACACTTACTATCAAAATAACTTGTATCCTCATCGTTAACTAGTTGTGGCACAAACTCAGCTTTTTCTCTGAGTAAACTATTCCAGTTTACTCCATAAAAATACGGATGTTCCTTAACTTCGTGCGATCCACCGGTCCCTAATCGATCTCTAGGACTTTGATGTAAAAGAGCGGTTATAATATCTTTTGCCTCGGGTTGAACAGGCCAATCGTCTTCATCTGGCCATTCAATGTCATCTAAAAAAAAAAAAACAAATATTTTAATTATTAATATTAATATTAATTATATTACTTGTATAGTAATTATATTACTTGTTGCATTTATTTCTGTCTGTGATAAAATATTTCAGTATGCATTTCGGCTTAATATTTATTCATAATAAATGCACTTATTGATAACAAGAAATTTACCATTCACTGTGTGAGCAAATAATTCCTCGGGCGTCTCACCAAAAAATGGAACACAGCCTATTAGAAATTCATACAAAATAATACCCATAGACCACCAGTCAACTGGTTTACCATATCCCTGACGCAATATGACTTCCGGAGCGATGTATTCCGGCGTGCCGAACACTTGCTTATCCGAAAATTGCCGCGTATCTCGATCGATGTAACCCTCGTAGAGATTTGTTGCCACTTGAAATTACACATAAAAATTATAATTTTTTCTTATCTTATATTTGTAAATTTATATTATCATTATAATACTTTTTTGTCATACTTACAGGACATTAGACCCATTTTACTGAGGCCGAAGTCAGTAAGCTTAATGTGACCCAAGGCAGTGATAAGTAAACTATAAACAAAGTAAGTTAACTATAAACAAACTAATTCGCAGTTATTTTACTATTTATTCTTTATTATTTTTTTATAAATACTTTTTTATATAATACAGAAAACTCCATTTATATGAACCGGAAAGGGACAAATAGATTCACATAACCGAGTATTTCATATAATAGGAGCTCACCCCTACTTCCCTCCCCCTCCCATTTATCGCTCTATCGGCGATCAACAACCGAGCGTCGCAGATTATCTTACTTTTGTTATCTGAACTACCAGCGGTTGTTCAGGTAATAAAAGCTGAGATCTAAAGTTCAGTTAATCAGGCATTGCAAAAAATTGTGTTCATATAAATAAAGTATATATAAACAGAGTCTTACTACAATCTTACTTATCAGGCTTTAAATCCCGATGTACAATGCCATAACTGTGTAAATATTCAACAGCCAAGACAGTTTCTGCAAAATAAAATTTCGCCATGTCTGGTGGCAATGGACCTATATTTTTTAAAAGATTTGCGCAATCGCCACCCTCCACATATTCCATAACTAAACATAAGTGTTTCTAAAAATGTATGAAATTCTTAGTGATTTTGTACATTACTGCGAGAAATATACGTTACAAATATATCTTGTAAATAAAAACAAATACGTACTTTAGTTTCGAAACTACAGTACATGGAGACTACAAATGGATTATCAGTAAAACTCATTATGTCTCTTTCAGCGAACACTTGCTCCACTTGATTTCGCAACATTAAGTTATTCTTATTAATTTTTTTCATGGCGAATCTTTGTCGAGTGGTTTTCTCTTTCACTAAATATACCGCACCGTAAGCACCATTGCTAATGAGCTTTAGTACTTCGTAGTCGCTTTCGCATGGAACACGCTGACATTTACTGTCATCTTTGTTTGGACTCGATGTCACTTGTAAATTGCTATCACTAGAGCTTGCCGAATCTTCCAATTTATTTAAATCTTCCTGCAACTCTGTAGAAAATTAAATGCATGATTAAAAACTATTGCTTTTTATATTTTTTAAAAGTAGAAAATGTGTACAAAAATATATACCAGATATAGGATCTCTGTTTAAGGAAAGTTTTGTAATAATATATTGAGGAATATCTGTTTTTATTCCCGCGTTAACTTTAGCTTGACCTTCCGCTTGTTCGAGTAAATGGTAAAACTCCTCAGGATCGAATTCTAAGCATTCTAATAGACGAGCTGGACGTGATATAACCAATAAGAGTTTTTTTATCAATCCTGTTAGTCTTGTTGCAGCCTCTAAAGATTTTTCTTTTGTCTGAAAGAAATAATTATTTTTACATTAAAAAGAAGTAATTGTGATGATAAAAAAATAATTACTATTAAATTACTATTAAAATTTCTAAGTAAAATTACAATTTGTACATACCTCCATTAGCAGACGTTCCAGATTTTCGCTCATCTCAAAAAAATATCTCGTTGTAATTAATTTTTCCTGAGATTTTTGTAAGCAGTCTCTAGCCATTTCGATTACTTGATGATGTACAAAGCGTAAAATTGGTAATGAATCTTGAGCCATGTTAGCTACTACTTCATATTCATCTAACTCTTTATTTTCATTAATAAAATTAGTTAACCGCTCTTCCATTTGTTGTGTTGCCTGAATATATTATCAAATAATTAATATAATTCTACATATTTCATAAAAGACAATCTTAGACAGAAGTTAAACAATACCTTTGGAAACCTTTCCTTGTATAAAGTGTTCATCATAACGATTTCACTGTCCAGAACTGGTGATCGACTTGGACTACTGCAATTGTATGAGGATTTTAGTGTTTATACTATGTGGTTTTTTAGGTTTTTTTTACAATTAAAATAAAAATATTAATTGTTTATACATGATACCTTAAACTTCGAGAACGTGGACGATGTAACGGCGATCTACGGCCCTCTTCTTCAAGGCTAAGAGACGCGCTGCCCGGAATACTAGATACGCTAGAACCTGGGAAACCCGGATGCGACGAACATGGTGTTCCAGGCTTAGAAAAATGACAAGATAACATACGCAGTTCATCCTTAGTGGGAATATTTGGCAGTTGATGCAGACGTTCTTGGCTCGAATATTGTGACTAATTGAATACAAATGAGAAATTACAATAGCAATGTTAGAGAACGCAAACAGGACGCCATTCAACTGTCGCATACCAATTGACTCACCGAAACATTACTGGAGCCAGGTGTTGTTCCATAACCGCTGGATGGCAAACTAGCAACTGACCATCTTCTGCCATCGCCAGTTCCTGTAGCACCTCCGCCAATCCTTAAATGTCATGACAGTATATTTCTTTAACAATAGCTTTCTACGAATCTCATACAAATTAATGTCATAAAAACATTATCGACATTATATTAACACTTTCGATGTTCATATTATGTACAACTTACAAACAATTTTTCATTAGACTTTTATTCTTCCTCATAAGCTTTGCACAGTATACTTTTTGTATCACCATTTTTTCTATTCTATTTATAAAGCATGAAAGATATAGTGTTTACAACGACGACCTTACCTAATCTCTCTTGAGCAATCGAACTTATTATATCCTCAGTCAATAAATGTGAAGTAAGTACCTTTTAATTGGAGCAAAAGCAAAGTGTGGACTGGATGACATCCTAGGACTCTCTAGAGGACTGCCTACAATCGGGACGAATGCTATATCGGGAAAAAACAAGCAGTAGACCAAATTAATCTGCTATAATAAACAATCGGGTAAATAATAAAAAGATTACCACTAAGTATAAGCAGAATTTATACCAGGATGCAGATTTTTTTTGAACATCTAATGTATAAAGATTTTGTGTGCGCACACGCATATGTAAAGAATAAGAAGGGAGAACGAGATAGAGAAAGAGGAAAATAGAATTACGATTATTAAAAATACTCTAGATCTAAAAAAATTATATAAATATATATTTACACACAAACTATTATTACAGAGAGAGAAATACGTGTTATTTATTTCCAAGAACTTGAATATAAAGAATAATATTATTTAAAAGACACACAAAGGTGTGGAACTGATAGGAACAAAAAGTTACATACCTGATAAAGGTGAGTGACAACGTGGTAAAGTAGGTGACGTGGTCGCAATGAAAGACTTGCGATGAGCCGCTTTAGCAGCACGACGAGGAATGTTGAAATCACGCTAAAAACAATATGCATCACTATTAGCAAGTGCAAAATTATGTTATGTACAAAATTTATATCAAGTCATACTAACCACATGAACCGATAGAGAAGGTGCTGACTTTCCAATTGTAGAATTTCTCATGCGAACTAAATTTGACAACTCTCCACTAACTAAAAAGTATAATAAATAACACATGTATGTATAATTTTAATATGTAAAACATACCTAAATTTCACTGATTGTAAGTGAACAAATTATGTAAAAAAAAGTTGGACATTACAATTTTATTACGGACAAATTAGAAACAAGTGAAGTTTTATTTCTAACCAGGTCGAACCGGAGCTTCCTTGCTTTCCACTTTTGGTGGGATTGGACGCTTGTGCACTTCTGCTTCCACGTTGCATGCTGTTTCTTCTGTTTCATTTTCAAATACTAGTACCCTAGCGGAATTACCATGTGATCGCAATCGTGATCTGCTTGGCCTGTTCCTTGTTTGATCCATGACTGTTTATCCACTAGTCTTTCGTTCAGCAAACAAGATAGCTATGAATAAATACATATATTTATGCCAAAACAGCCATACTTAATAATCTGACACACAAACATACATTTACATATTTAGAATAAATCTATTTCTTTGCATTATACATTTTATACAGTTTGCTTCTCTTATCTTTCTTCCTTGACATATATAAAGTTTACATTATTTTAGATATATACAAAAAAAACACAACAAAGATACAAAGTTTAACAACAATATAATATACATCCGCGATTTTTCAATGATAATAAAAAAAAAAAAAAAAAAAAAAAAAAAAAAAAAAAAAAAAAAAATATATTAACACGTACAAAAACATAAACAATTGCACAGTACACACCTTTCGAGAGGTTTGAGCGAAAAAAGGGAAGTTAAACGGATGCAAAACACCCACATGCAATCACGCGCAATCTTCGATTCTCTCCTACACTCTCAGCATCCTCGGGATTCCCTTGAGGACGACGATCGTTACGAGGTTCTCTCCCGGGATTGACTTCTTGCGAAGTGTCTTGTGTAGGTGCATCGCGGCTGGCGCGGCCGAGAAGACATGAGGACGAGGAAAGGTGGTCGTTTAAGCGTCGTTAGAACAGCGTCGACAACATACGATGACAAGCGGGCGGACTAAGCTGAGGAGAATTCTTCGTTGCGAACGAAGAGGTGTGCGAAAATGGAGATGACAAAATCACACACGAGAAAGGTGTACGCACGACACTAATGGTACGCGAACACGCGACCGATGACACAGACGACAACGACGACGAAGGCGACGATCAAAGGGCTGCGTTTACCGATCGTCATCAGAGCCATCTTTTCGGACACCAGAGGGGTCTCTCCAGGATGCGAGAACAGGCTTCCCACGTGCATCTGGGAGTCACAGTCGCATTTCCGCTGTCGTCGGCGTGTGGGAGATTTAATTACGGAAAGCGACCGGAGAGAGGCGAGCACGGCTTCTGTGACTCATGACGGACGTACACATATACACACATACTAATACAACATATATACTACACACATACAATCGCCACGCGATAGAAAAACGGCGCACGCCACGCACACGCATGCACACGTACACACACACATTTTTCACGAGCCCTTATAGCGAGGTAGCGAGAATTTTACTATTGTGTAAATCCCGTTTTTCGTAATTGCACGTTCTGCACTTTTGTGTCTTTATCCTTTTTCTAATACATTTTCAATATTACATACATCTATTTCAGTTCAAGTGCAGAGAGTGTAAGGCGGTGCAAACGCAAAAAAAAAAAAAAACATGACCTCTTGCTGTTTCGCCATTTTTACTTTGCGGAAGGTCCCGGCAGATCATACGGGATTTAAGACCCTTTCTTTCAACTGCATTTAATGCTATCAGAGAGAAAATCAGATGAGAAAGAAAAAAATAAGATTTTAAAAACATGCGGAGAAAGAAATATTATAACCTGTATAAAGAAAATGTGATAAAATAGAAATATAATTTATTGTAATAAAGTTTTTTATTAATTGATTTTTCAAATTGATGTAAGAGTTTGAAGTTCAAATAGTTCTTGTTTATTTTGTTTTTTAACATTTATTCTTTGCAATACTTTCAGGTTTTGGATTTTGCGCCAATTGTTAATTTGAAGCGTGTTGAATCGAGAATCGAGCTTCCGTTTCCTTCCGTGTGTTTAAATTAAAATTAGATGTAATTGGTCTTTTAGAGAAAAGAAAAAACGAAACAAAGGAAGCACGAACATAATAGACCTATTTGCCAAGGAATTGTTTTTGATGACGACATAAATTACACGAGTATAAAAGAAGACCGTGCTTTTCCGGCGAGATAATCAGCTTAATCGACGAACAATCGGGATTCTAAAGTTGCATAAATGCGCTTTCGCATGGGCGTGTCATCAGGGAAGTGGATCGATGACGACCTTGTAACGCGCCTATTTTTGATATTTGTCAACCGACGCGCGAGTCGCGCCTACGGTAATTTTACACATATCGAAAGAGATAGACGCACTGAATATTTACTGATAATTATTAAATATTTTTGATAATTATTATTACTATGATAATATAATTCTGTATAAGAGTTAAATTTATGTTACTTACTGTGAGTCGCATAATATTTCTGTGGTATTTTATTATACCAAATAGTATCCATTTATAACAGCCCGTGAAAAAATGAATTAAATCTAAGTAAATCTAATTCAAATCTAACAAAATAAAAAAAAATAGAAAAATAGATCTAATTAGATCCAACTTGGATCTAAATAGATATAAAGTAGATCTAAACTAGATAGATATAAAGTAGATCTTAATAGATATAAGTAGATCTATGTAAATTTACACTTTATTTATCAGTAGATCTATTTTAAATTTATAGTAGATCTAATCAGATTTATTGTATTAGATCTAAGCAGAACTAAGCAGATCTGAATAGATCTAATATAGTAGATCTGAGTGAGATCTAAGTACGGAAAATAATAGTGTGAATGTAAGCGCAAGTCGTAGCCGCGTCTCGAAATGACAGCAATGGTTTAAAAAAAAATACAAACAAAAAAACACAAATTAAATTAAACAAAAAAACATTCTTTCTGCGAAATCGATATCGATACTTTTTCCATTTCCCGTTTTTATCTTCTCGATATGTTTATCATATCGAGAAGGTTGTGTCAGAAAAATATTCACCAAAATCTACCTGTCTATTCTGTTGCTCGTTGTTTCATGAAACATTATTGTCATCCCGTTTGGTCACGAACAAAATTTCTTATACAAAATAAAATTCGAAAGTTGCAATATTTACCTCTGCAAAAATGTGACTTCCGCACCACTCGAAGCTTACGCTCATCAGGCATATCTATCTTTCTGGGTTTTATCTTGCGAATTGGCGCGTTTCTAATAGGACGCCTTGTGAGAAGATGGTGGGCACGTAAATCCGAGGAAGAAAAAGAAGAACACAAAGAGTGGTTCAAAGAAAGACGTAATTTAATTTTAGGTACATTCTTCGAAGTATTAAATTCTTGCGTTTTACGACAACGCAATAATTGTTTAATATGTTTTTTTTTTCTATCTCACTGTATTCATCTTTCTTATTTCTCATAAGGCTGTTTTGGACTGTACAGTTTTTTATTGCTTATTTATTACATCACTCATCTCGAAACTGAACCACTAACAAAACGTTCGAGATTTAACATATTCGACAAGGAATATGAAAAATATCTGGGAAAAATAATTTTTGAAGATGTAAGTAGACTTTGTAAACGTTCACAGCTTCATACAATATTTAATGGGTAATAAGATTTCTGTGAATTTTTGTTTTGTGTGGATGATGATGCAAAACTAGGTATTAGAGCGATTAAAAAAGACAAAGAATAAAAAACCTTACCATATCTTTGTCTTCCAAAAGATGTTTATGTATGACTATATAAATATTACTTTTATTCAGCAAATGGAAACGTATAAAAACTATTTGTTATCGGAGACTCATCCAAATTACAAAAGGATTCGAAAGGTGATAAAAAAACTTATAACAGCCAATTCGGACATAAAATCAATGAGAGAAACAAATTGGACTTTAAGCGTTATCAACAAATCGTCGGCAGATATATCATATGCTTATGCTTTACCCGTATGATCATCATCAAAATATACGCAATATCTATTTTTTTTTATATATATATGTGTGTAAAATATTTTGTGATTATCCCAGATAGTATGTTGATGTCTCTAGCGTCAAAAAACGTTACTTTACTTTTTAAGATTTTTATTATACTTTTCATTTTCTTACAGGGTGGACATATCTTTGTCGCCTTAGATGCTTTAAAGATCGTCGAAAATGATGACCAATTGGCTTTTCTCTTGGCTCATGAAATAGCTCATTCGTTGCTTTTGCATTCGGTGAGATAGTATGTTAAAAAAAAAAAAAAAAAAAATTATTTTCTACAGAATAAAATAAATAAGTACTCTTTGTTGATATAGCTTGAAGCATTATCCCAAAAAGTATTATGGGATTTTTTAACGGTTATACCTATATTTTTTATTTGGTCTTTACTCCCCGATATAAAAGCTACTGTAGTACACTTTTTGGTAGAGCAAATTGTGAATATTATTTACAAACTTCCGCATAGACGAATCTTGGAACGAGAAGCTGACGATGTGGGAATTAAACTGACTGCGAAAGTACGTGCGCATTTTTAATATGATTTAATATACATACAATCTAACGGTACGTGTGTGTTATTACTTTTGCAAATTACTTTACTTTTTGTTATTGTTATTATTTGCGATTTAGTGTATTTCTTTACTCAGGCTTGCTTCGATATTCGTGAAGCCGTTGTATTTTGGGCTACATTAAGAACGCTTACGGAAATGCGTATCTTACCTCGGGATCTGCCGTGGATATCGTCGCATCCTGATCACGGGGACAGAGAAAAAACCTTAAACACAGCCATGGTTAAAGCTTTAGAATTACGGAACAAATCGGGAGTATGTTTTTCACATATGATTTATTTACACAGATAAAAGTACATATAAGATAATATACGATTTTGAACTATATGTACATGTACATTAATTTTGCAGTGCTCAGTATTGCCTGAAATTGATCCAAGAGACAAGTTCTATAAACGATCGACGACGGAAAATAAAATTTATTTCAGAGAGAGAGGAATAATTCCATAAGAGAATTAATTTTTTTCAGACCATTTTGCGAATGATCAAAAAGTGTGATTATAGATTTCTTTTAAAAAACAAATTGGTCTCTTAAAAGTATCTTACTGTTTTGTAAGCAAAAAAAATTTATATGTATAAAATTTATATACATGTTACATTCAAGTTTTTATGTATATATATTTTATTGTGTTTATTTATATTTTTTGTATTTGTGAATACAAAAGTGGTAATTCGTGTGTTCCTACACAGACATTTAATGGACGTCCAGAATTCCATTATTATGAAAAATTATCCCATATAAAAGTATTCACTAATTTGTGACGTCTGCTGAATGTCTACTGAAGGTTTGTATAAAATGGTATTCAGGAAGAGTTATTTATCATTGATGTTACACACACACACACACACACACACAGAGATAGGTTTCTTCAAAAGAAAAACAAAAATGAAGGTATCTGTTTTAAAGACGAATAAAATAAAAAAATAGACATATATTCCAAAAACTTAAGTTTGCTTTTAATAAATATAATATGAAATTATGTTTTATAGATGACAGAAGGTGTAAGCATGATAGAAATCTCAGATAAATTCAAATAGAATTATTTTACGTGTATTATTTTTATGAAAATGCAAATAGTTTTCTGGAAGAGAAAGGTATTTTTTTCTCTTAAAAATACATCTTATATTTTACTGCTTTAAACAAAGTTAATTAATAGCAGATTCGATTTTTTTTCTATTGTACACTTGTTTGCACGAAATATCCAAATAAAGTGTTATTTTATATGCTTATAGAATATAATATTGTTTATAATATATACATATTTATTATAATATTATGTACCGCTTAAAACTTCCTCGTTACAATTATCATGTTCTCTTTTAAAAAGATAAATAGTATAAAAAAACCCGCGCATTAACACTGAAATGATGAATTTCATAATGCGATTTGTGGTGATTGTCTTATCATCGTTCTTCCTGTTCGTTTGACCGCGCAGTCATACTGTTTCATCAAAGTTAGTCAGTAACAAATCATCCAGTGAAATTCAGTCTTTTCAGTTTCGCATATTATATACAGAATATATATTTACATTATTCGTGTATTGTGTTCCATATCGATTTCATTCTGTAATTACTAAAGATTTCCGAAGGAAGTGATGACACAAGTCGTTGGCGCACAAGGGTGTGTTTATTGCTGCCAACATAGTACATGAAAAATGTACACAGTTTTTACACGTCATAATAACTCATGGATCGAACGTTCCGTCGCAATGAAATTCATACTATTCATCTCCAATCTCTTAATTGTGTATGCATATAATATCGATATAAAGTATCCCATAATCTATCCGGACAGTGCGTCAAACGCGGATCAGTATGTCCACACGCAATTCAATCGCAATTATTTCGGCTATTCGGTCCTGCTCCATCGTGATCAGCAAAAGAACGCTTCATGGTAATTGCCACTCAGTCAGTACAAAATATATTTTGAAAAAAAGCATATATTACCACAACATATGCATTGCTAGTTATATTGATATATCTTGTAGGTGTTAAAATTGTTCTTAATTGAGAATTGCTTTTTAACAGGTTGTTTGTAGGAGCACCTCGAGGAAATTATACGAGATCATCGCGCAATCACTTATTAGCCAAAAAAAACGAACCCGGAGTAGCGTATCGATGTAACTTACCAGGTGTATGTGTAGAAATAGAACCGGCTGTGATTGAGGATGAAGAAGTGTACATACGTCAGCTTCGCATGCGCGCGTATTTAACAAAGAATCGTTCTTGGTTTGGTGGTGCGATGTCTATAGAACGATATAGCGGTTTTTTAACGGTGCACAATAAAAAAGCTTAAAGTGAATAGTCGAAATTGGAAATTTATATGTAATTAATCGTATTTTTTTTTTTTGCATTATAGATATGTGCACCGCGAACAATTATGAGTATTATAATCTCTGATAATGTGGTGACAAAATATGTGAATACCATGCAAGGCATGTGTTACAGCAATCAGATGTTGTCGACAACACTGAGAGCAGAATTGTCTGAAATTAAGCAGTTTGGTATTTATCCATTTTTCAATTTCTTCTCTTATTTTACGACTTATCAAAATGTTTAGATTCATCTAATATTTATATGATTACTGATTTAATTTATACGTTTACTGATCCTTTGTCATGGTTTTACTTTTTTATTTTAATATCAATTTAATATAAATAATCATATATATAGAGAGAAATAGTATATAAAAACTACCCGTTTAAAATATCGATGTTAGATATTAAAGTAATAATATAGTAGATTTTATTTAACATTAAATGCATTAGATTACAACAAAGACACGTGGTTTGATCCAATTCACGGTTTCTCCGTTATTTTTGCATCGACACAGGTATGTGTGTACTTATAGCATTTTAAATTTTCTTACAAGCCATTATAGAAGATAGATTATAGATTTAATTCTTAGATTCTAGATTTAATGTTTACAGAAAAAAGAACCAATAAGCCGTATTGTGGGAAGACCAAACGAGGATGTTTCCGGTAGTATCAATATTGCACGTTTCTCAAGATTCGGTAAATTTGACGAAATTTCTCGGAAAACTGTGAATTTATCAATACATGACAATTTATCACAATATGGTACATATAAACTATATATTAGATAAATATTATACACTAAAACAAAACTAAATATATCTAGAAACGGATTATTATAACAAATTAAGGTGTAATATTATATTATAGGCTATATAGTAACAACAGGATATTATTTTGACGAAAATCAACCTCTCTATGCTTGTTCGGATCCAGGATGGAATTATGTAGGACAGGTAAAATATTCCATTTGTTATATTTAAAAGTAGGATATAGCAATTGTGATATTGCCTGCCTTTATCAGGTCGCTGTAATTGATGCGAGTGGAGAGACCACTTATATAACCGCTCATTTATATGGCAGTGACATTGGTGAGTTTTTTGGAGCGGGTTTGGCTACTGGCGATTTAAACAACGACGGTTTAGACGATCTTATAGTGGGAGCTCCGCTTTGGAGAAATGACAACGGCAAAGTTTATGTATATTTGAGTCGGCCGGAGGTAACGTTACAAACTTATCTGGTATTTATAAATCAAAGCAAAACATATTGATGAAATAATTTTTTTTTTAGAAAGAATTTGAAGAGGTCGTAATTTTAGAAGGCGCCACGGAAGATGCACAGTTTGGCTACACCGTGGCAAGCGGCGATCTAGATAGAGATGGGTTTAGTGGTAATTAATATTATTTGCTGTTAGAAGACATCTAGATCTATACAAGTTCACACTAACGTGCATAATTCTATAGATATTATAGTAGGTGCACCCTGGGAAGGATCTGGAGTAATTTATATTTACAACGGTGATGCAAGTTTGAAAGACAAAGTACGACCTGCTGTGTCGCAAAGAATCGCAATGGAATCGTCCAGTTTTTTTCCAACAAAAGGAATAAATATACAAACGTTTGGATTTTCTATATCCGAACCGATTGATATTGACAACAATGGGTCAGATGGCACTGCTGTGCTACGTTATATGTTCTTATATTTATGAATAATATTAGCAAAATAATTTGCCTTCTTAACCAGAATATTTTTCATTATGTATTCACAGATACGCTGACATTGCCGTAGGAGCATATAAATCGGGACATGTGATCATACTTCGAAGTAAACCCGTAGTACGAACAAGTTTGACCATTTCCACTACTCCAAACACATTGAAAAGAAATGATAGCAACTTTTTGATTACAGCATGTGTTAACTATCACGGTTACATCACGGCAAATATGCACTGTAAGCTAATTAATAATTCATTATGTATAGTACTACAACAACCTCGGGAAAAAATAGACTAAATCTAAGTAGATCTAATTTAAATCTAACGAGATAAAAAAAAATAGAAAAATAGATCTAATTAGGTCCAAATTAGATCTAAATAGATCTAAATAGATCTAAATTTATACTTTATTTATCATTAGATCTACTTTAGATCTATTCAAATCTGCTTAGTTCTGCTTAGATCTAATATAATAAATCTGAGTAGATCTACTGATAAATAAAGTGTAAATTTACATAGATCTACTTACATCTATTTAGATCTACTTTATATCTATTTAGATCCAAGTTGAATCTATAAGTTAAATCTATTTTTCCATTTTTTTAAATCTCGTTAGATTTAAATTAAATTAGATCTACTTAGGTTTAATCCATTTTTTACCGGAAATGTGATACATAACATCTAAAACCTTTGATATTTAACTTACAGCTTTCAACATCTCTCTTATCGTAGACAAGAAATACAAACGCACCAAAGAAACTTCATTGGAATTGGTCTCGGCAAATCCTCCTCTTCATATGTGTATAAATGTCACTATTACACTTTTGGTACTTATATATAGTACTTACACTTGATATATATTTTTACATTTTATTAATAATACCATACTATTATATAGTTATTATATATATAGTATAATTACATATATTCCTACATTTTGCACAATAATATTACGTGCATGTTGCAGAAGAATATTCAAGATTTCATTGAACCAATTAATATTTATGCATCGCACAAATTTACGCATGACATTTCGTCTCCCGCTGAATTCTGCAAAACGTGTCCTGTTGAAAGCAAGGATGGCAAATCGAACAGTATACAAAGTTTGCTACCTTTCGACATCGGTTGCGGCGAGGACAGAGTTTGCAATTGTAATATAACTGCAACTATGAAATTTTTGGGAATCAGGCAAGTAATATTACATCGAAGATAATAAACATATACGTGTTGTTTATACGCGAAGGTAACACACGAACGCACTAATATGATCTATTAAATGTATATAGAAAAAATAATTCATGGGCAATTGGTTCAAATGATATTATTTTGGAGACAGTCTTAGAAAACCAAGATGAGCTGGCATATCTAACAACAGTCGTGTTCACTTTTCCGAACGGAATCATATTACAGAGTATCTTACCATCTTGCGAGGAAAATCCGAATGGGAATACTTTAATAGTTATTTGTGAAGTCGGCAATCCACTTAGAACAAATGAGCGGGTATATTTATGCCAACGCAGTTTCTTAGTTTACAAAAGCATTTAAAAAGCTTTCTTTTTAACATTAATTTTCTACAGAAAAGTGTGAAACTGAATCTGGATATGAGATATCTGACCGACGGTTCGCTTCACGGAACAGTTTTGAAATTTTCTGCGGAAATACAAACGCGTAGTGTTAATCACGGTATGCATATGATTCAGCTTCCGCTCACCTTAATAAGTGACGCATCCTTGTCATTAAATGGGTAAGTGTACTTTGAAGAAAGACTATGAAAATGAGAATCTGTAATAGCAACCGTCATATTGAGGTATATATTGTTTTTTTTTAATTATTTTAGGAAAGCGATAGAGAAAAGTTATTATTTACCTGAGTCAGATAATGATCAATCGAATATAACGTTCCAACATCATTATCAGATATTGGACCTTGGTGCAACGTCTATAGAAGAGGCAGAACTCATTATCAAAATACCAATGGCTGTGAACGATTCTAGCTCTTTTGTAGGTTTACATCAACCGCGTGTAAGTTTCCCAATAATCTATAATATCTCTAATAAAAACTATAAAAAAATAATCGTGTTTTATATCAATTATATTTTGTAAGTAGGGGTAAATGGTACAGTTGTTGGTCACTTATCCAGTGATTGGTTTTATCTTAAAAAGAACAGGATATTGTGAAATAACTTTTTTATATCCTTTTCTATGATATTTAACTTCCTTGTACTTTTTTTACTCTAGATGCAACTAATAATTTGTAACTTACGATTAATATTATAAATAAAATAATGTGGCCAAAGATGGGGCCAATCACTGTACGGGTACGGAGAGCCAACAACTGTACCGTTTACCCCTATTGGCTCTGAATGTGTTTACGAAATATTTAATTTTTTTTTAATTAGATATATATCTCCGGAAAGTATTATGATTGCTTGTCGAATGGGATCGATTTAGTTAACGACAGACAAAATGATATTCAGAAGAATATAGTTTCAAATGATATTTATAACTTGAATAACGAAACATCTCACACTGCATCAAAAAGGGATATAACAGATAAAGCTGGTATAGCAGTTCGCTTTATGCAAACATTATATAATGCGAGATTAAAATCAAACGATCAAAGCGGTATCAATCTAACATCTTGGGAAAGAGATACTGTGTATTTAAATTGTTCGACACTTGGCGTGAATTGTGCGATGGTGTATTGCAATTTAAAAGCTATAAAGTCGGAACAGGATGTTGGCAAGCTGGTTATGAAATTAGTTCTCAATGTTACAAAACTCAAAGGTATTAAAACTAGAGTACAGCTTTCTTTATCACATATTATCTTTACTTTTATTTTTACAATTGTTTCAAGATAATTTTGGATTGAGAGAAGAAACAAAAGTCATAAAATTCAGCACGAATGCTTACGTCCAAATTATTCAACCAGCAAATAGGATTTCTTTTGAGGATATTGAGTAAATATTATAGTTATTAAAATTGTCTTTTTTCTCTTCTCATTTAATATGAAAACACAATGTTGCAAATATATAAATTTGTTTTACAGACGCGATGTGAATCTCACGACAGAATTTTATAGCACTGCAATAAAAACAGAGAAACTGCAAATGTGGGTTGTTCTTGTATCGGTGTCGTTGGGTTTAATATTTTTGTTTATCATTATTATCATATTAAGTATGGTAAGTTTTATTTTCTATTGTATTATTTATTGTATTGTTATATTTTTCTTTTTTCGTATTATTTCTCTTCAAACAGCGTCAATCACTAAATATTGTTATTGTAGATAGGCTTTTTCAGAAGGACAACGAAAGAAGAGTTATCCGCTATGAGTACGACTGAGGTAAATACACAAATAATTCCTATATTTTCTATGTATTTTTTGTTAAAGTATAATATAAAGTACCTATTGTTTACAGATAGAAGATCGAAATCAATCAACCGATGAATTGGAAATGACAGATGCACTTGAATAGCAGTATTTGTGTATTTGGAATTTGGTATTCTTGTATGTGGAAAGTGATTTACGGTTAATCTAAATAATAAGTTCAATTTACATAAAAATATTTTTTTATTCTCATTAGTTTATACAACGGCGGTATAATGAAATTTTATATAACATCTATATAAAATTTACTGTATCATATTTAAATATATAATGTATATATATATTTACATCACAATATTACACTTTTTCTTATAAGAAACAAAATGATAAATGTTTATATAACATTATGAATTGTATGAATCAACACTCATAATAGACGCAATCATCGTTCACACAAGTTTATATTTAATCGAAATAAAGACTTTCACATATAAAATAAAAAAGTAATGTGTTTTTTGTGTTACACCAGTATGTACATTTATAAATCTTTGAATACAAATATATCTGATACTTTAATTGTGTGTATCATCATCTAAACATCAAAATATACACGCTATATTTGTTTTACAACTATTGCTGTATTATGTGTACAAATATGTGAGCATAAACTATTCCTCCTCTTATTTTATCTTTCAAAACAATGTATACGCGCGCTATCGGAATTTGACAATTTGCAATTTAATAATATTCACTGTTAAAAATCACAAACTAAAATTCGGTCCTGTTTCTTCTAAATAAACGTAGAATATCTCCTGGTTCGATAGAATGGATGAAATGCAGATACGTCATTGTCATCGCAGCAATATAAAACTGCATACATGCTAGAGGATGTAAAGTGCGAGGTGTTGCAATTTATTGTTTATGCAACATGAAATGCAACTTCGTGCATTTGTACCTCGTATCCTCCAAAGAAATTGCGATGTTCTTTTTCTTCCATTTTCAATAAACGACCATCAACTGATTTTTGGGATACGAACCACAACCTGTTCGTCACCCTTAAAGACGTGATTATATGTACTTCAAGTCCCACCAGACGTAGAAGCTCACGTGTATCTTGAAGTTGAAACTTTATAACTCTCCTTTCTTCATCGTTTCGTTGATGTGTATATGCAGAGTGGAATGTAAATTTGCAGTAAGATACAATCCATACTGAATCTTCTGCTTCACATATGCTAATACACATCTCATTGCGCGCAACATAAATATTATTAAATTATTAAAAAAAAATATATATATATAATCTATCGCGATTACTATCGTCGAATAATTTGTGCTCACATAAATGTAATAATTTAACCCTGTTTGACATGTGCATATTAATTTGCATAATCAAGAAGACTTGCACATTTTCTTTATGGTGCTATTTATATAAATTTTAAAAAGTTCAAATCAGACTGTTTGTACAATATATATATATATATATACATATCATCTAAAAAGTCACAACAATGTTTTCCAGTATTTCTTCGCATATAGCACCATTATTGTTGTAACTTAGCAAACTTTATGCATAGACTTAAATCTCATCCGTTTAATCGCTTTATATACTTCTTAATCTAACTTTAAATATACAAAGACCTGTATTTTCGCTTAATGTAAAGAAATAAAAATTAGGTCACAATTATACACAATGATGTTAGATAATTATAATGCAACATTCTTTTTTTTTATAAGAACTGAAATTTTCAGTGGTCCACTGATAAATAGACACCACTACTTTTTTCAGATCTTTATCAAATAAAACTCTTATACTAAAATTTTCTTATGGAATGTCTCGAGTTGCTTTTCTTCTTAAAAGACAAGGATATGTTGAATTTTTTCTTTTAAAAAAAATTCAACATATCCTTGTCGTATCTATAAAGTTATTAACACTTAAGTTTTTTATAATATATATAACATCATTGTATATACACAAAATATCGCTTCCTATAATAATATTTCTTTTTTTTTTTTGGCTTTTACTTTGTATAATGTACAAAAAACGACTATATCTTTAATTTGTTACATATCACAAAATATTTTTCAGAAAGTAAATTATATTATAAATATACCTATTCATATCGCACGCAAAACTAATTTTATCGCTTTATGATATAAACAACAAACATTTTCTACTAAGTTTAAATCGTACCAAAAGAGAAATATTACTTGACATAATGGCACATAAAATGTAAGTTTGTTGTTTAAAATATAAATAAACACACATATAAGAAAAGTTTTTTTAAATTGCAAGAAGTTATTTAGTGACTAATTTTCAATCGTTACTAAACGTGATAATAGTTGTTCGTTTGAACTATTTGGTTAATTCTTTACACTTGCTGCTAATTATACATGATTTTTAGTAGGAAATCTTGAAAAATTTAGAATTTAATCCTCTCGAACTAATAAGTCTTTAGTTGTATTATTTATTTTTACTTATAGTCTTCTATTTTGCGTGTAAAAATATAACTGAGTACTCATCGATTCGAGAGATCCATTCACTAATAATCTAGATATCAGACGGAAAAACAAGTACAAATTAGCATTTTAAAAAACTTCTAGCGATCAAACGGCTTGCAAGTGTAACAGACAACTATCATCACCATCTGAATCAGCGATCCAAAATGAATCGATAAATAATTTCTATAAGAATCCAGTTAGTGCATTTAGAAGACTTTCCTTCTTAGAAACTTTTTTTTTTGTTTTTTTTTTTTTAATTATACTTTTGTATCATTCACTAATTAATATAATGACACTAATAAAAACACTATAATTTGTATATAAATTAATATAAACTATTTTACATATAAAATAGTTTATAAATTTAGCATAAAAATCGTCTTCTTTTTTTTTGGGTTTTTTCAGTTCACTTTCAATGTTCTATCATATATTTCAAGACGAAATATAGAAACTCATTGTGTTTTGTTACATCATACCCCAAAAAAATTTCTGTTACGATTTTACGGTATATTTGTTTAACATTATGAATTTTTCCAAAAACAAATACTAATAATATTTTCAAAAGTTTTCATTAATGCCATTAAAAGAAACAGTAAAAAAAGTTATATATGAATAATTTGTACTTGGAAATTTGTTAAAAACCATGCAGTCTAAAAACATTACAGTCTAAAAACCATATTTGTTTTTAGAATGCGCCTAAATTTTAACAAATTTCCAAGTTTTCAATAAATCAATTATCAAAAAATTTATATATTGACTACTTAAAAGTTCATATATTGGTTATTTTATATATTGATTATTTCATATATTGATTAATTCATATACTGATTATACTTAATTCTTATGATTTAAATCCTAACATTTTTTTTGGGGGGTTTTCAATATTTTTAAAAATTTTTTTGGGTTTTTGGAATGCTCTTATCCTAACATATTCTATATTCTATGTTTTGTACTTTTTTTTAAAAAACTATTATAATAGCAATGCCAGTGATATAATATAGAACTGGCAAAAAGAAATAATAACACTAAACAATGTTAAGAGTATATATAAGAGATATAAGACTATCTATCCTCTTACATCTCTAGATATGAATATGAATGTGGAGCAGAGCCACATCTTTCAAGTGACAATTTTTATATTATATTTTATCACAGAGACGAGATTATGTACTTACATATGATAATGAGATGTTTCATTTTGCAAACGCCTCGGATGGTATTTGCCCAAGATTGAAAAATTCTTGGAACGCAGAAATTGCATTATCATAATTCCAGTTTGTCTCTTCTAAACATTTCAAGCTCCATTCCATATTCATATTCGTCTGCTGGCTCAAATTCACAATCATTTGTTGTTTTATTCCTTCTACATTTGTAACTCCGGTTTCGCTCATTACAGGTGTCATTTCTGTAGACTTTGCTGGTTCAACGGCTGGTTGCGCCGGCTGACTTCGCTGGTTCAATTGCTGAAGCAGTTGCCTCACCTGCGCCTCAGGCGGTTGGCTGATGTGCAACTGTTCATTACGAATACAATATCCTCCACTTTCCACCGGAACAATTATGAATGTTCGGTTGAAGTAGCGAATTGGCTGATCTTTAGTATTTATTTCTTGGAAATAACCGGTTATCGTGATAAACATCATCGCTTGCGTAGCAAGTGTGATATCCATCGTAAACGTATCCAATAAATGCTTTGTACGTGGCATTTCTGTTATGAAAGAAACTACAGGTAATCTTCCTTGCTTCAACAATTTCTGCCGTCTTGTAGTATCATTTATTCTGAATAAATTGCGGTTCTCCATAAGATAACCATTTAACCTGTGTGAAAAAGTAAAACAACATATTTTTTAGTTTTCGAACATTGAGTATTCAAATTATTAGTTTCCGTTATGGAAACAATAAGACGTTTTTTTCTTAGATGTTATAAACGTATACTTACTTATTGGTGTGAGAAGTGGTTATCGTCATACTAAACATTGCGTGTTCATCATACGCATTAAGCAGGGTTTGTCGATTATCACTATCAAAGATCGCAAAGTATTGTTGCAAAAATTGGCTTGCAACTTCCTTTGCTTTCTCATCTCCTACGAACATTCTTTGCATTGGCGGTATCTTGTTAGTATCTTCATCAACAACATCAAAAACAATAGGCCTTGGAAGCTCCGTGCCATCCTATTTGATAACAAAAACAAAAACAAAAAAAACACAAATTTTTGTTTCCCACGTACATGCATGCATGTGTGTGTATGTGTGTGTGTGTGTAAGATACTTTACTTACCAGACGCAGCAACTTGGGGAATCGTTTACGGACGTCGCTAGGTTGAAGAAAGAAAAGTCCGGAAGATCCAAGTTAATAGCACAATAACAAAAACGTACACTTTAGTATTAAAAAAAGCAATATAGAAAAAAATGTGCACATTTAGCTGTAATGCATCGAGATTAGTCGCATAAAAATATTATCTATGTAAAATTAAATAAAATAAATATAAATACACATAAATACAAAAATATTAAAAAAATAGAAAATATAAATACAAAAATATAAATACAAAATATAATACAAAAATAAGTTTGAATTAATTAAATATACTAAACTTGAATTATTATTTTATAACTTGTATGACTTTTTTTAATATAAATAACTTGTATGACTTTTTTAAATTATGACTGCAATGTTAAAAAAATATATACTTATATAAATTTACTAAAAGTTAATAAAAGTTTATATAAAAAATAGATGTAATACATAAAAATATGTATAAAAAAATAAATAAGTAAAAATATATTTATATATTTATATAAAAATATATAAAGTTATCAACAAAAATAAGAAAATATGTAAACAAAATAAAAATCCTGTGTTTTAAACAAGATTATCATCATATCATTCTTTCTTTACTTCTAAACAATATTTGTCTTTAACTTGTTTATTGTTTATAACAGTTTAATTTTCAATAAAAGTAAAAATTGTATTTTATAGTAATACATTACCTAATATATTCATCGGTCCGAGTTCTGTATTTAGTGCAGCAAGGGTTTCCAGCTAACCTCAACTCATCCAATTTAAGATCCTTTAGCGCATCTAATTGATGAATATCTCTCATACGATTTTCACCAATGTAAAGAATCTTCAATTGGGGAAACTTCTTCGACAGTATAGCAAGTCTATCGAAGTTCTGCAATCTATTGCCTTCCAAATTCAATGCCTTCAGGTTTGGTACACACTCAGCCATAACATCCAATACAGTCATCAACATTGGAGGACGGAACAAAGCACAAAAATATTCAGCAGCAAGATCTAACATAAATATGTGTAAGTAGTAATTTTATTGTTAACTTTATTATGTATCTTTAACAATTAAAAATAATTAGTATATTTTGAATTTCATTATTATATACTAACCTGGATCTTGATAAAATTTCGATAAATCCAAAGCACATGACTCTTGAACATATCTTTTAGCCATTGCTTGTTTTAGCCTTTCTACAAACTTGTCATCAATGTTGCATTGTGGGAATCCTGGTTTGGCTCTCACTTGCAACTTGAATCCATCATTCATTGTGATCTTCCTATCACAATTTAGTAAGGCATTTGCAGTCTTTTGATTATCAACATAAAAGACAGCTTCAGCAGCAGTAGTCTTATACTGTAAATAAAGTAAAAAGTTTAACCGAGAGAATTTTTGTAGTTTATCAAGCTATTCTATTTATTTTTAAAATCATGCGAGTTATAAGAAAACAAAATGATTACTAACCATTATCGGTATAAAGACCTCAGGTGTCATATAATTCAACAATGTCCTCAACACATATTCCTTATCATATTTGTGACCGTATGGTATGATAATTTTGTACCAATTGCCCTCAGCGAGTGGAAGGGAAGAACGACTATTTTTAGGACCGGTATTATATCCTCTCATGGGAAGATTGTCTCTCCATTCACGATTCCACTTGTTTTTATCTTTTCCACGAACAACAACTTGCCTCGAATTATTATTAGAATTACTACCAATCATTGGAATATCTTCATCTAAATTCGCCAATGCCAAGCTGTTCACTAATTCTCTATTGTTGGGTCTATGAGTCTTGAAGGAAACTACTCTAGATCTCACACCTCCATGAGAACCTCCACCAGTTCTTCCTACCCGATCATCATGACCTATAAGAGAATAATTTTCCAAATTATAAAACATGCTTCTATATTTGTTTAAATTTCGAAGTATTTAGAGTGCTATAAGTACAGTAGCAATCGCAAAATTGTTCTGTCTTCATGATTTTCACTGATCATGCTCGCGACACCAGATGTTTGCTGTCTCTAATAACAGAGGCATTAAAACAAATTTATAAAAATGATTAAAAAAAGACCGATAAATAGATTCTCCTGCTTACCAGTCATAAAACTGATAACCAAGTAAAGGAATAAATCAACAATCTTGCGGGCAAATTTCAGTATAGTACTTCTTATCGACAACATTATCGTTCAAGTTAATAACGTCGCGTAGCTTCTAATATATTACATCACAGAATCGTTCTACAGAACAATGTCACAATCGCTACGATATATAGTTTTTAATATTATTACTTCACAGATACTCCAAAAATACATAGAAATTCTTTTCTTTTAAACAATGTTCAGAAATAGTTGTACTTCAAAGCAGATTTTCACAGAAAACACATATTGTGTTCTCTTTTTTCTTAAATTATACTCGTTAACATTTATTGCCGTTCTAAACAAAGCCGGAAATAAAAACTTATTTGACATTATTTTTTGAGGTAGAAAAAAAAAGAAAAGAAAAAAAAAACAGAAAGAAAGAAAAAAGAGAGAGAGGGAGAAAAATAATTATTCAGAAAGTTAACAAAATGTATATATGTCAAGATACAAAGTAAATATGAACTATTAATTATCAATACGAACAGGCACATGTTTGTACATTCATAGTAAAACATATTTAGATAAACTATTTTAATTACTAAATATAAATGTCCTACTAATAAATAAATAGTAAAACACTTTCTTAGTAAAAAAACAAACCTTTTCAAAATTTATATTACAATATGTATTATAAAAGATTACAATAAAACAAAAACAAAAAGATTACAATATAAAAGCAATATAAAAACTTTCTAGATTTTTAACTTTCAAGTTATACATTGCGGAATGAACAAATTTTATAAATAACTACAAAGTATTTGAGCCTGCCTCTTTAGTATTAACTAATATGTAATTTTGCCTATTATCTTTTATGAGCTGATGTCATAAAAAATGTCGTGAGAAACATTTAGACGTACGATGCGAATTATCGATTATTTCGGAATGCGCTTGCTGTGCAACGTGCAAGCGATAAGACTACAAACATCTCCACGGAGAAAGATATCTTTCACTGTTTTGAAATAGAAAGTTCTACCCGAAATCTGTCTAACTTGTGTAGTCTTAGTCCATGTGTCAAAAATTATATTGAAAATTCTAAGAAACAAATTAGAAAATTGAAAGATTCAGTTAAATTTCAAAAAGCCTAACAAACCAAACATTGAATTTATTTATCTAAAAATAATTTCATTCTTCTATTTGTTATATTTCTTGTAAAGTATTTCATCGAATTTTATAGATAAATAACAAATAGTAAAATAAATAACTAGAATTATCGTGTATACTACAACATCTACTCTATACTGCACTATACTGTAACAAGTACATCTACTTTAGTTCAGAATATAAACTAAAATATATTCTTCTTATACTATTCAATAAATTCGAAAGATATATTTCTACCAAAAATGTACCGTCACAATATTCTAGAACAATACAATCTTACAACAGAAAAGAATATACTGCAAGAACTTTCTAAAGACTTTAAAGTTACACATTGTTAGAATAAACAAGATTTATAAATAAACAGAATATTCAACCTGTTTATTTTTAGAACTAGTATGCAATCTTATCTTTCGTGAATTAATTTTAAAACTGTCGAGAAAAAGATGCAAGAGATCTTTCTCGATCCAAACACTGAGTGAAATCTATGAAGTATTTGTTTTTTCTTCTGTTTGATATAGTCTTTAAACAAAATCAAATTTTTCTTAAAAAAAATACGAAATATGATATACTAAATAAATCAGAATTTTCCACATTTCCAACAAGTTTATCTATTCTAGTTAATAATATATAATGAAATATATTTTTTTCTAATACTGAATAATATCAAAGATATGTTTCTAAAAAAATGTGGCGTTACATTACTATAAAAAATATAAAATATAAAATATATTAGAAAATGCTGGAAACATCACTCATTGTCAGATATATGATATACGATATGACCATTTCCGTACGCATTCCCTACTACCTGCTGTGTTACATAGGTTACAAAAGACTAACGGTCGGCCCCTTTTTTTCTCAAAGAGAACGGCACAAGATGTTTTTCACAAAATGGAAATTTCCACTTGAGATCTGATCAACTTGTGCAGTTTCTTTTCTTACGTTAAAAATTACATTTACTTAAAATTCTAAGAAATTGAAAAATTCACATTTAAAAAAACACATTAAAAAACCTTAACAGTAAATCAAACATTGAATATATTTATCTACAAATAATTTATTTTTTTCTCCTTCGCATTATAATTCTTTGAAAAAACCATCAAATATTCTCTTGTTAAAGAAAAAGTACTAAAATAATAAAAACCACACCACTTTATCATTTATCGAAACAACAAGTACATCTACTGGAAGACATTAATTAAAATATGTTTCTCTCTATTTACTTAATAAATAAGCAAAAATATTTTTTTAAAACATAACAGTACACTACTATGAAAAAACGCAATACAGAATTTACAACAGTAAAAATATATTGCAGAAACTTCTAAAACTTTTAGGATTTTGACGTTACACGTTGCAAGAATAAACGAGTTTTATAAATAAATATAGAATAATCCATCTGCTTCTTTTTATTTCTATATCTAGTATGCAATCTCGTTTCTTATTTTTCATAGATTGATTTCAGAAGAAAACGTCGTGAGAAACAGATATTCTATGCAAACATTGATTATTTCGGAATGTGGTACACATGTGGTACATGCTGTGCCACGGATAAGAGAACAAAGACCGGAATTTGACGGAGCTCGACCCGAAGAGATCTTTCTCGACTTTGAAAAGGACAATTCACATTCCAGAAATTGCTGAGTATAACATCCAGATATATGCGATGCAGTATCGACTATTTCCAAACGCATCGCACTACCTGCGTTATATTGTGTTACAAAGGACAGTTGAGATCGGTCCCTTCTTTTTTACTGTGTGAAATCAGGAATGTCAGGAATGCCAGAAATCCCGAATATACCGTAATCTCGGAACCTTTTTGGCATTTTTGTGTGTAGGTAGGCATGTGTTACAATGGACAAACGGTTGGGATCAGTCCCTTTTTTCCTCAAAGCATGACACAAGATACTTTTCACGAAGTGGAAATTTCCATTCGAGATCTGCTTAACTTATGCAGTTTCTTTTCTTACGAGAAATATTACATTTACTTAAAACTCTAAAAAAAAAATTGAAAAATTCAGATTTAATAAAACACATTAAAAACAATTTTAACATTAAATCAAACACTTAATATTTATCTATAAATATAATTTTTTTGTAAAAACCATCAAATATTCTATTGATAAATAAAAAGTAGTAAAATAATAAAAACCAAACTTTATCATGTATCTAAACTGCAATAAGTATATCTATTTTATAAAATACAAATTAAATATGTTCTTTATTTTACTCAATAAATTAGCAAAGATATTTCTAAAAAAATATAGCGTTACAATATTATAACAAATGCAATACAGAACTCAGAACAGAAAAGAATACTGCAGAAACTTCTCTTTCAAAAAGAATTTAGGATTTTGATGTTACACGTTGCGAGAATAAAAATATTTTTTGTCGATTCAAACATAAATTCATCGTATTCTTTTTCCACATTATTTATAAATCCCGAATTATAAACAGGCTTATACTCGAGTTTCTTTTATTTAGCTTTTACTTATATTCTGTAGACGAATTATACGAACGCGGAAGAACTGTGTACGTATTTAGAAAATCTACGCGTCCACGGCAGCCATCTTGTTCGCTGCTATGTTCACGTATCAAAAGAAACGGCGTATACAAGAAAAAATATAAAACAATTAGCTAAAATAGTAAAAAATCTTTAGTAATAAAACACCTGCGGGCGTTTGTAGTATTCGATGTATTTACGACGATACGGTGTTATGAAAAGCAGATAACGCGCGAAAATGGAGTCGCCGAGATAGATACATGTTAATAGTATGTACTCACCAAAGTAGGGCTTATCCTCCGCCGAGCGGCCTCCACGGGAGTTCCACTTGTTCGTCTTCTTCGGCATCTTCTCAAGATACGTACACAATGAAGAAAACTCGGATAAGTAGCAGAATTGCAAGGTTATAACGCTTACTTAACAATCTCTGGGCACTGACTATCGCTAGCTAGACGTTGCTCAAACGACTGAAAGCTCGCCAAGGAGAGAAACCTCTATTCGTCGCTTATATACTCTCGGTATCCCATGCTAATACGCATGCGTCACAGACCCCACCTTCATGTACGCCTGCATTGCTCTCGCTGATTTGTTGCGTTCAACGGAAGTCAATGCGATTGGTCAATTCTTCTTCTTTGCTCTTCGAGGTTCGAGATCTCGGACCAATTTCTATAGCCATATATATAAGGCTGGATCCTCATGCAGACACCAGCGCTTTGACACCGAGCGTTGATTGGTAAAAAGCGGGTGGTGAGGGTTGCCATTTACCCT
>QVOA01015253.1:0-40041 GCA_014825685.1 Pseudomyrmex cubaensis
CATCGTCGTCGTCGTCGTCGTCCTCGTCGTCTTCGTCGCCGAAATCTTCCCTCTCTCTTTCTCTCTTTTCCCTATATCTTCGTATCTTTTCTTTCTTTCTTTCTTTCTACATTCTCTACTCTTCTCGTCTCTCTCTTTTACGCGCTTCTCAGCTCTCGTGTATTTCATACTCGGGACCAGGAAAGACTCGGCAGGTAAGGAGTGACAAAAAACGGGTAGAACCGAGGCGGAGAGGCCGCGCGCGTGTGCGTCTCTGTATGTGAGCCTCTTATCCAGAAGATTTCCTCGCGGACGTGTTTCCGGCAGGCGGGCTGCAATAAATTCAGCCGCGCCGGCTACCCGGTTGCAAAAGGGAGATTATTACGGGGACGATGACGAGGTCGAAAAAATTTCATTAAAGCACTGCCGGCGAAAAAAAGCTTTTTCAGCGAGACTGCGCGCGGAGCAGCCGAAAGAGTAGTCGGGACTCTGGAGGAACAGCGTTCGCAATTCGCCGTCGTTCGCGCATCGAATTACGATCCCCTTCGCACGCCTCCGATCGCAATTAATAGTTTTTAGCGGGAATCGCGAAACTGGATTTTCGCCGCTCTTAAATGCGGCCGCCGCGCTTCGTGTGTGCTTTCTTTTGCGGCAAAATATATATACATCTCCTCTACGCGTTCTCGTCTCGCGAGTTTAATTAAATTAAAATAAATTAGTGCATGTGCGAGAAGGATTGTTACGTTAATTATCAAATATCTATATAACGTTAAATAAAATATATTTACGGAAATCAGAAAAATATACAGACTAGTAAAAATATAAATCGCACATTTTTGTGGAACATGACACGACAATGCAGATATATTACGCGCGTTCTATCCCGTCTAGCCATTTTTTTTTCCTATTTTTCTGCCAATCAATATTCATATCCCGTTCAAGAATTAGTAGAGAAACGAGAAAATGCACTACCAGCGCCGCGTGTTTATTTCGACGCCTCCGCCGAGGTTCTTTATCGTCTGGGAAATTTCATTAGTACGGTAAAATTCATCTTCCTTTTCGAGCTGGGCGCTCCATGGCCGTGTCTATGCCCGCTGCTTTTATCCTGCTGCAAGCTTGCAGCGGGGAAAAAGGCGACGGAGAGACGCGCGCGCGCTCGTCGTTAACGCCGCGCGGCATTTAATTGGATCGCGCCGAGAGTCGTCCTTTTTTTAACGCGACGCGTCGATTTTTCGGCGAGACGGATTTCCCACCCGGCGTGACCGCCCGTGAAATTACTCATCGGAAGGAGAAAGAGAGAGAGAGAGAAAAAAAAGACGATTAACCGCTGCCATATCTCATTGCGATCTCACAGCGTCGTCGTTTCCGCCACTCGTGCACGCACAGATGCAAGACGTATTTTTCTCGCGCCGATATTACGGTTGGAATTCCGCTCCTTATGTCGCGCGAGGTTGGCTTAATTAAATTATTTTATTTAATAATTGCGTTTTCGATTAATTAAGTTTTTAAAACGAGAACGAGTTACTAGGACAGTTTAGTTTAGATACATCGTAAAAAAGTATAATATTGAAAAAAAAAAATAACTCACAAGTTATTTTAAATCGTCGACTGAACCGGATCTGATTAATTCTCTTCGCGGAATTTCCAACGACGAAGTTCTAGTTCGCACAAGTTAAAGTCCATAAGTGTTTCGACATAATATCGGCGACATGAAAATATAATTGGATCGGTGGAATAGCGCGCAAGTAGATTTTTTTTTTTCTCGCTTGCAATCGTCCATTGAATATAGCAGAGAGATTTTTTTGGCGCACGACGATCGACCGATGATCGTTTGATGATTCGAAAACTGTGCCGCGGTTAGGTGGTCTCGGTGGTCGAGTATCGATCGCACATTCTTGCGCCTCGCCGCAGCAGGTAGATCTGTCTCGCTATTCTTTCCGCACAAGCGACGACGAAGGGTATAGAATGAAGGGTAGCACGTGCGAACCGTTGTTGGTTTATTTTATTTTATTTCTTTTACTCTTTGGTTTCCCGTGAGGGGTTAGAAACACGCTGCCGCAGAAGAAGACAGTATAAATCACGAAACCCGAATTAAGGCATATTACACTCGAATCCTACTATTTTCCGTGTTTTTTCAAGTAAAATAAAACTTTCCGATGTCTCTGTTCTGTGTGCCGTGTAATCCTTTGTTGTGGGATACAAAACTTTTACGGCAAAAATAACCCGTTGTCCCGACGGATTCTTATTACTCCGCAAACCAGCTATTTGTCTTGTTCCTTCACGGTTAGACATCTGTAATCCGTCCCGGAGAAAAGGGCCCACGGACAAAAGGTATAGCAAAATTTGGGAGTCATATGGTCGGCGGTGGCCGTGGCTACCTGCGAGCCACCCCGGAGCGCGCTCGCTTCTGTTCCTCGCCGCGAGGAAAAAGAAAACCATCATTCGCCGCCCATGGCTTTTCTCGCGGATCACAGCACGGCAGTAAATAGATACGAGTCGATGGCTCAGAAGTAAAGCCAATAAGCTTGGAGCGCGCGCGCGCTTCGGGATAAACAGAAAAAGAGAAGAAGAAGAAGAACGAAAGATAGACGTAGGATGCTGCCGCTGCCACCCTCGGATGGGGAGACTGCCCTCCGTGGCAGTAATATCGCCACCATAATCGCAATTCCGACGGCGTAGTCTCGGATAGGGAGGTTAGCGGGAAGTCTGTACGAAGAGTTTCACGCGAGGGATGGAAGAAAGAGAGAGAAAGAGAGAGAGAGAGAGAGAGGAAAGAAGAGAGGGGAGGACGTTACGAACTTTTAGTCCGAGGGGTTCGCGGATCTTAATATATATTGAGCTCTCCTCGTATACCGGGGGTTAACCCTCGCCCTTGGGGTGAGGTTGCATCGACAGGCACGTAGGGGCTGATTCTTCTCCGTCGAGCTACGTGCATTCGGACCGCTCGCTCTTTTCTCTCACGACGGACACGTACCGCATCCAGACGCGATCGAACTTGTCCCTCCTTTCTTCTCCCCCTTGTTCTTACCGTCACTTAGCCGACACCTTGGCAGAATCGACGCTAATTGCGATCGCAATAAAATTACGTCGCGTGAGGAATTTATTAGAAAATCAAATTTATCATAAAGTAATTTTCATTAGCGCGTATTAATAATACACGTTGCAGCGCATATTAATATTATATATAAATAATATATAATATTCCATTGTAAATATTATATTGTCACATAATCAATATTGTTTTGTGTACGCGAGGAAAATAAATTTATCCTTAATTTCTATTTAACTTCGTTCTTTCACATCCGTTCATACGTGGATGTGAAAGCAACGCACGAGAGCAACGTGAAAAAAAAACCGATTGCCATTTTTGGAAAATACGTAAAGAGGCAAATTTAATGAGCGTCCCGTCATTACACCCTCTCGTAGGAAGTTCATTAACTCGAACGCTCGTGGAATGGTGGCCGTTTTAAACACAATGGTACAGATATCGTCCGCGATACAATGCAGCGTCCCGGACGAGGGGTGGCTCGTCGTCCGTTACGGGCGAACAAGTGCACATATGTGTGTCCCCGGGCAGGGCGGCCATCCCTCGGACGGACACGACGCAAAGCAGGCGGAGGTTGGTTACGCCACGCGCCAATCGAAAACTTTATGTAACCGTTTATTCCGCGCACCCCAAAATCCGATATAACCGTATTTCGGGGGCGAAAGATTGGGCAGGAAGGCCGTTTAAGGAGGCATTTCCACGACTCCTCGGCACTTAACCGAGATTTCCCTCCCTTTTCCTAGCTTTCGTAGAAACGCATACGCGAATATACGCGTGTATATATATATGCGAGGAGGGTGGAAGAGATCGTCGGTGAAATAAGGAGCTCGGGAGGGAGAGAAGGTGTCGGGTGAGAATTTATTTCTGGATTATTTCCCAGGGTCGAAGGGAAATGCCGCGTGGGTGGAGGATCTTCCTTCCGAGAAAAGGACAAATCGTTCTCCACCGCGGGATCGAAACGCTGCGTCCGGGAGAAGCAATTTCCAACCCGCGAGATTTACGACGCGAAGATCAACTCCCTCTCGCCCCTCACGCGCGAAGAATCGCGCGAAATTCGGCTATCCTGAACGCCCGATGTTTCTATTTGCCATGCCGGGGCGAAATTGTATCGGGAGGGAGGAAGGGATGGTGGAACGTCTCTCTCCTTCGTGAAGAAATTTTATTTGTGACGTAAAAAAGGTTCTGTCCTCAACGATAAAAAAAAAATCAGTCTCTCATATAGGCAATGATTGAGAAAAAACATCGTCTGTCGGCGACAATTTTAAATTTACATTATCGGGCGCGCATATTTCCCATGAGAATTCGCGTAATCGTCTGTCACGTATCGAATCGCGAATGTGTTTACAGGAAGAAGATCCGCTTCGCTATGTAAGACGAGATTATAATACTTAATGACCGGGCGTTATGCCAGCTTCATTAAGTTCATCGCCGTGCCAAGAAATGTTTTTTTTTCTTCTTTTTTTTAAGATCCATGATTATTTTAGAGAAACGGGTTTTCGAGAGAGTGTGCCGCCTTTTTATTCGTCGTCGATGGAGTCGCTTGCTACTTGTCGGGCGGCCGACGACAGCTCGTTCGTCTTGCGATAACCACCGATCCGTAATGAGCCTAACCGTCGTCGTAATATTTCGAGTTGGCACTGCGGCCGGCGTCGTCAGCGTCGCGTGTCAAAAGGGCTGAACGCCCCCCCTGACGAGACAGTGCGCGTCACGCGGTAACGAGAAGGGCTGAACGAGGCCACGTGGATTGAACTAGACAGGCTTGAATTTCCCCAGCGGGTCTTCTCCGCCCGACGATTTTAGAGAGAACGAAACCGAACTGATTTCGATCAGTTCAATTAATTGATGATCATACGCAGATATGAAATTAACGTAAAAAAAATCGCGCACTCTTAAAAAGAATATTTTTATGACGCAGTGCAAAGTATATTGAAGATAGGCAATTGTTTTAGATCAAAATTTTATCTCGTTTCTACGTTCGGTAAAAATACACAAATTCCACTTTTTTCTTTATATTATTCTAAATATTTTAACTTCGCAATATTCTTCTGTTATGACCTTCTATCCTCGCAATTATGAGGCAATGTCAATACACACCCTAATCGCGGCGCGTATACTCGACATTATTTTCTCAAACGCATTGCGTAGGGGTGGCCGCCCTCCGCATGGTTTTATGCTAATTCGAACGTTCACACTTGGCTCCGCTTCAGCCCAGTTAGACAACGGAGGAAGCGCCGGCTTTATAAAATCGTCACGAATTAGCCGGAGGGTCCGCGCTCTCTCCCCCGCGCCGGTCGGGGGGTTGGAGTTTAATATCGAAAGGACCCGGTCGCGCGCGTCGAGCTGTACCGAGCTCTCCACGCACGCCCCTGGACCTGTCAGTTTGACGTATCGCAGTCGCAGGAATCCATTATATAGTCAATTACTCCTCGTGATAGGGAACGCGCAACGGACTGCCGTTCTCTCTCTCTATCTCTCTCTCTGTCACTCTCTCCTCCTTTCGCCGACCTCCTCAGTGCATTCACGCCGAGCCAGATCGCACAAATACATGAGCGCAAATTCGTTCCACGCGCGCGGAACTCGCTGATCAAATGGAGAATGCGATCCGAATGCATCGCAAACGATTTACCTTTTGCTAAATACCGCGTTTTGGAGATTTTAATGCTCTAAAAAAAATTTTTTGCGATCGACTCAACGTGTGTACACCTTGCGAACGCACATCATCGCGCAGATCTAATCCGGTCAGTCGTTAATCCAGCCGGAGTCCGTCCCTTATCTTGTACATTTCCCCGCCGTGACATTTCGACGACTGTCTTGTGTGTGTTTCGCGGGAAAGTTCGGCCAACTTTAATAAGACTTAGAAACAAGCCTGTATAACGGGAAGAGGGAATCTCGCCGTCGCCATCGCCGTTTCCTTCTCGCCCACCCTCCATTTTGTACCGTCAATATATTCCGCTCTGTCCTCCCTCCTCCTCGCCCTTCTTCTTCCCCGAGTCCATTATCACTGATCCTGCGGTACGAAATTCTCGTGGAAAGACGCGCGTGGTACCACCGAGATTTCAGATGAAAGCGCATTAAGCTGCGAACACACACACACACGCAAACACACACACACAAACCGTCTGATTCCACGAGATACACGAACGCGTTCGTATATCCGCGCACGATGAACGGCACGAAGGCATCGAGGAGGAAACGAGGAGCGAGGAGCCACTCGAGGACTCGCGTCAATAAACACAGTCTCGTCTAACGACGCGATTCGCATGACGGATATACAGATCTGAAAGTGGAAGAGAGAGGTGGAAGAGGGACACACCGAGCGCGAGGGAGGAAGAAGAAAAACGGCTGTGCGTGCAGAAAGAGAGAAAGAGAGACAGAGAAAAGAGAGCGAGAGAGAGAGAGAGAGCGGCGGGAACAAGAAGACACTGGGTGGAAAGAGAGAGGCAGAAGGAGCGGCAAGATGAAGAGGAAGAGAAGGAGAAGGAGGAACGAATGCGGAGGCAACGGCCTGCAGAGGCCCCGAAGGCCGTTCACATGAATACCAGTCTTTCCATTAGTACTCGAATGGAGCGGAGAGAGAGCCGCGCCGCGGCCCAGGTCTCATCTCGATGCATGATCGATACTCGCAGATCCAATCTTTAGCCGGGCAGCCTCGCGATGCCGGGCCGGACCACCGCGAGATACAATGTAAACCGGGGGTACACCGCCGCTTAACCCCTGTACGTTTCTCTCTCTTTCTCTCTTTCTTTCTCTCTCGTTGCGCGTGTGTCTTATATCAGGTACGGAGGACGATATCCGGGCGCGGTAACCACCGAGAGAGCGGAGCGGCCGGTCCGACTCTCTCTCTAAAGGGTCGTTAAACACGATCTCCTTAAGATCTCTCCCCGGTTCTGGCTCGGTTTATAAACGAACTCGTACACCGATACCGATCGGGATGTATCGCGGGACCCTAGACGCGGGACCTCGCCCTTTTGTATGTAACGTACACGCGCAAGGAACGAACTTCTTTACTTTCGCAGCACAGAATATAGCACAGAATTTCGAGGTCAGCAGTGGTAGCGCGACGGCACATACCTACCTTACACGATAAGTGAAGGTAGTAGAGAGAGTTCGCTGGGGGATTCGTGTCTGATATGTGATCGCGCGCCGCAGAAACGATTCAATACGTGAGTATCGTTTCGTTCGATTACGCTCGTTAGAAAGATCGCTATTTCATTGATGCGCTTCTCGCGAAACGTTACGTGCGTTTGGTGATAGAATTGCACAGAATCCAGAATTTTATGCGATCGAACTTGACGGAAACCGAGTTCTCCGCGTGATATTTTCATTCAAATTGTCTCTCTTACAATTTTTTTCTCGTAATTATATTTTTTTGTTTTATAAAGTACGTAAAAAATCTACTCATGTAACAAACGAGTCAATGACGAAAAAAAAAAAAAAATACTACGATAAAACATTTGTCAGACGTACTGCGAATACATTTTCCCTCCCTCTTTTTCTCCCTTTATCCATTTCTCACACGCACACGTTACGACACAAATATATGTTCTTTATTACACTGTAATTCCAACTTCCTCACTTTCGTCACGCGTAGAGAGAGTTGAAGCTCGCCTTCGAAGCGAGCAACAAGCTGACGTAGACGTAGAATAGCTTTCCGCGAGAAGGGTGGGATCTGATACGTGTTGTCGATACGACGTGACGCCGGGAAATCGTGAAAGATCGCACGACGGACGGAGAAAGGAAGGATCGATCAGCCGCGTCCGCTCGGACGAACGGACTCCTTGCTCTCGCACCTTCCTCATCCCTCTCTTCTCCCTCTTTTGTCGGCGCGCTCTGTCAGGCTTTTCCAAATTGACTTTCGCTCCGACTGTCACTTCTATTCCGCTTCCTCCGTACGACCCTCGGCTACCAAAGAACGCTTGGTATGCGCGTCTCGCGTCGAAGGAAAAGCCTTCCCTTCTCTCTCTCATTCTCTCTCTCTCGCCCTCTCTTATCACTATTCGATAGGCTCCTTATTTCGGAGCAACGTCGGTTCTCTGCGGAATGAATCATCGATCTTGCGTGCGTGTGGATTTTCGTCTCGCGCGCGTATGCGAGCGGCATACCAAAGGGGGAAGGGGAAGCGGGGAGACTTAGAAATACAGTCACTCTCGGGGTTCTCTCGCAGCTCTCGTAGCTAGCTCAGAAGGTCCTTTGAGGGGTAGAGAGAAGTGCACGATGCGGATCCGACCGCTCGACCCTCCGACAAATTGGCAATCCAGTGAAGAGAGAGAGAGAGTGAGAGAGAGAGAGAGAGAGAGAAACTGTCAAGGGTCGGTCGGTTGCGTTTCGATCCGCTCGAATCGTTATTCCTCCTTTCATGCGTCGCGTTAGATATCGTTCGGTTAGCGATTGCAAGGCACTTGAGTTGTTACGAGCCAGTTTTGCCTCTCGTACGAACTCGAATGCGCAAGAAAAGTTATGCCTCACGAAAAACTTACATTTATTCGCGCAACTTATATATTTCTAACGAATGGATCGAAGTTATCCGTTGTCACGGATAATGAGTATTAAATGGCATTTTAATTGCCAGTGGCAGTGGGTTTGAGTAGAATAATAAATATTAATCAGCAGCGCGTTAAATAACAATGGCGCGTATCTAATAATCCCCAATTATTTCGACTCGCATGTGGACACAGCTGTAACGTTTTCATTAGTTGGATTTTAATCCGCGACTGCTGGACAAACGAAGGAAGAATGTACACGATCAATTCTCCGTCCCGAGGACAATTGACGAATTCAATTCCCGACAACTCGCGACGATCCGTTCCACTCGACTGGCGCACTTCCACGCTGACTGTAAAAGTTCTCCGAGGGGGCGGCCGCTCGCACGTGAACTCGCACGGTTGCTTTAACCATTTTCCCTTCCCGTCTCTTCTCTCTCTCTCTTTCTTTCTCCCATCTTTGTATCCTGTATCATCCATTTATCTGTCGTTCTCGCGCGCCACGCACGCAGGGTCGATGAAAGGGAGACGACGAGCAGGGCGGAGGAGGAGGCGCGCACCGGTTGCCGCACCCGTGACACTCTCTCGTGTCTCGCCGTGCGCACCTCCGCGTCCCTGCTTGCCTTCCACCCCTTTCTTTCCGCTGTTTTCCCCATAGGCAACGTGGTCACGTACCGGTCGTCATGGAAACCCGCGCCAATCGTGATGGAAACTCAGCGCTGGCACGCGTATTCTCCGTCTCTTCTCCCTATCTCGCTTTCCCTGATCTTCGTTCTCTATTTATCTTCTCTCTCTCCCTCTCTCTCCTCGCTATAGCGTATTCACATCTCATTCCCTCTCTCCCTCTCTCTGTCGTTTCCAAATTATCTCTCGCCCCATCGTGCTCCTTACCACCCGGCGACCTCTCTATCCCGTTCCTCTGATCATCCCCGAAACCCTCCGTCGTCGCATCCTCGCTTCGCCGGTCGCCCAGTCTCGTTAGTTTAACCCACGCGCGCCGAATCGTAATGGGAAACGTACAGATGCATTAGGACAGGCTTTGCCATCCTAATAGATATCTCGTCGGTAGGCAGGACGCGTTCTGAAAGGCATCGCCGCACTTTTCGAATTCTCCGTCAGCTTTTTTTTTTTTTTTTTTTAACCGACCCTTCTCTCGCGAGGGTTGAAATTATGATGCGGACGCTTTCTTTTCGCCGGTAAAATTCCTCATCTGACGGCTGATTTCCATTGATCAACTTGATCGAATTGCGAGTGACAAACGTGTTGAAAATTCGCGCGCGTGTATATACGCGCGCCGGTTTCGCATACGAAGTTGCGGCGCATCGCTGACATCGTTGAACACAGGTCAGATCGATAAAGACGACACACGATCGCGCGGCAAAGAAACGCACGTACACGGTCGGCGAGTGTATGCCACATCGGCCGTGCAAGTGGAGCTCGCAACCTGGCTCACGTACAATTGGCGTCGTAAAATGCGGCGACGTATGTACCGTCCCGGCTGCTTCCTTGTGGCGGTCTCCGCGTTTGACCTTTTCCGAAACGCGGCTTCTCTCGACCTCTTCTCCCAAGCCCGTATTCGCCGCACGCGATCCCATTAATTCATCATGAATTCGAGATCCGTCAAAAGGGAGGATAGAGAGATCATAAGGTCGGATTTATGGGCCGCGATGCGGCGAGCCTACCTGCGCGGCGGCGCGGTCGAGCCCGTCCTCATCCGAGAGGAAACAGATGGCAACCGCGGGTTTTCGTATTCACCGGGGATCCCCGCCTTTATGATTTTAATTCCTAGAAACTGCTTTTTTTTTTCCGGACGAGACCGCATCTTTGCCGAGATACGTACGTTTCTCGAATACGATCGTCTTGCATGGAGGTCGCGCGCGGCCTGAAAGCTAAAAGATCGACGGAGAGAGACGACGATTTCTGTCATCTCAAACGAACAGATGACGAGACAGGAATATTCCGAAAGCTTTCCCTCCATATCTTATACGTTGAACTCTCGACACAAAGGCGGTCGTGGAAAGATAATTCTGTCAATGTGTGTTTCGAAATTGTTCTCTTCTCCGAAAAGAAGAGACTTAAGTATTTTCCACATCTTTCTAGGATATCTATTTTGTTTCTCTCTTATCAACACCGGAATGTGTGGTTTCAGAATATTCCGCTTCGAGCGTGTGGAAGAAACGCGCGATGAAAAAGTTCGGTCTGTATATACGCGCGATCGATCGATCGCGTATAATAAAGCAATCAACAGCGCTCGGAACGCTTCGTATTTATTTATTTGTACGTAATCGCTCGACATGACAGTTCGATGACAGTGTATATCAAATGCCCAAATTTCTGGTCAAGAGAGAGGGGGTCGATAACACCGGGAATCAATATTTACACAAGACGGTCTATATGCAGTTCTCGCTGCTGCAGAGAACACAAGGGCGAGAGAACGGCAGGCTTTTATTAATCCTCGTGAAAACGGAAGGCGATGGAGATTGACACGCGTGTATGTACACAATGCCGTTTGCACGCGCGTGTGTGGTTCCCAGGAAACGGTCGGTCTCCTGTTACGGTCTCCACGCCGGTCTACACTTAGGCTAGGTCAGCGTATGTCCACGATCAACGAGAGATCGATCCATCAATTATACGGACGGACGGATCTTCGGATAATGATCCCGAGGTTTCTCAGAATGAAATTCCTTTTCGGTTCAAAGAAATTTTCGAATTTCTTGAGCAAAACAGTTCCTTTGACAAATGCTTATGATTTATGATCCTCTCTGCTCGGTTCGGCTTTCCGAATATTTTAATTATTAATGTAACGTTTCAAGTTCGAAGCCTCGGGAAATATACTTTGCGGCCACGGCAAATATTTGCTCGATGATACGAGAACCCGCTTGCTCGAGCGAGCGTAATCGCTCGAGCACGTAGTCGTCGGCAAATCGTCATCGTTGGAGGCTTCGTCGCCATCTGTCGCGAAATCTCACCCCTCTATTCAGAAATAAACACACACCGCCCGGATATAGATATTGCGGTCGCGGAGAAACGAATCGCAATCACGTTTCCCGCTGAATGGCACGTGTCTCGACAATCATGCAGATTCGTGCGGAGAATGGTCGTGATTTAAAAATTAAATCTTAATCGGACGGAATTCGAGAGAGAGAGCCCACACACGCGTCGAGATCGCAGACACGCACGTACGCGGAGAGACAGACACGCGGACACATATGTGTCCTCGAACTGGATGGTTCTCCCCTTCTTCTTCTTGTCTTTCTCTCTCTCTCTCTCTCGGTTCGTTTGCCTGAAATATCTCAGCCAGTTAAAACGCTATCAGTTCTAATAAACGATCATTCGTCTGTTTCGTCCTCCCGACGTCGTTAATGTCGGGAGAACACGATGGCGGAGGCAGAAGGAAGGAGAACAACTTTTTTTTTATTTCAACCTGCACAGTCACCCGGTGTATGCCCGCGCGAGGAGAAGAAAGAGAGAAAGAGATCGGCAATCCCGAGATCGGCGGCGATGATCGGCCGACGAGCGAGCGAGCGCGCGATGACGATCACCATCTCGCGCGCGGGTCAATGTCACTCTCAATAAATAGATAACGCCGCGCGTGTACGTCGGTGTGAATCACCCGAGTCATCCCCGTGGTTAAGCAGATAAGACGATCTCCCGTTACAAGGGAACAAAGGGGCGATTATCGAGAATCGGAATTATGAGGATCGCGCGATTCATTAATGCGGCTTAATCTCTCGCCCGATCCAGTCGTCGCGCTATCTCGAATTTATATACACGTAACATGATTTACAGTAACCGGGGGGGTCGTGTTGCGTAATACGATCTGATAAGCGGACCGCATCTCTCAGTGGGTTAACACCTCCGAAATTGGACGCCCGACGAGAGGATAAAAATATGATTTAATACGATCATTTTGACTTCTTTCGGTCTCTCCCTTATTTATGTCAGTTTTCATAAAATTTTGAGCGTTCCTGTCATCGCAGCCAAAACTCGCATATCTGTGTCGATTTATTATTTTTTTTTTTTTATTATTGAGAAGAAAACATTTACTCTCTTGCTATTGTATTATACTTGTTGCGATTGAAGATTCAAATCATCTGATTCGATTACAATCGCGCCTTAATCCAGCGTCATATAAAAAAAAAAAAAAAAAAAAAAAAAAATTCATTGTCGATTTTCTCTTCCTCTCCCTCTCTCACTTCGAAAAAAATCCTGTAAAATGCCTCGCGCGCGCGGCGGAAAAAAAATCATGCATTATTTGTCAAAGCGCACGGTGGCGGCGCGCTTTTGAAAAAGTCGATAGTAATCCAGCCGCGAGGTCATAAAACGCGGAAAAAAGCCTCCCTCCCTCCTCCCCCTTCCTCGTTCTCCTCCCGTAAAAAGGGGAGGAAAAGAAGTGCGCGCCGGGAGTGATTAATCCCGTGGAAACGGCTCGTTGCGCCGAGCGACTCGTGTGACCGATGGCGCGTACCAGAATAATCCACCGAGGTGGTTCCATTCAATCATTCGGCTCGTGGGATTAATTCCGAGGGATTAGCATTAATTTCGTTTCCTCGCCGCGCGAGGTCGGCCGACTGTCTTCTGAGTACGTACGTTCAGAGGAAGAGGATGGCGCCGAAAGTGAAAACGGAATTCCAGAGATTTCCCGATGTCGTTTTGACGCGACGTCGGGAATTCTATTCCCCTGTTTTGGACACCACGTCGACCGATCGCGTTAGACATCGCGTGTCCAACGAGCGTAGAAAATGCGCTTAGTCTCCTATGTAGTTTTCCGGCAAACCCAAGTTGTTATCTGATTTTTTTATTAAGCTTGTTGTCGCGATAAAAGGGAGGAAATCAATCTTTTTTTTCATATTCTGTCAATCTAATCGGTCCGTTTCTCGCGTTTTAATAAACAATGCTTCACATAAATAATTCCGTCGCCATTGTCTGTCATACAGAAATCCTTGTCGCTATGTTATTTATTTAACTATAAATACCCGCGCTATTTTCTTCCGCGTGCGGCACGAAGAAAGAATTTACGAGGCGAATTCCTGAAGGTTGGCGATTTTCTGCGCACAAACTCGCCAGAAATCGACCGCGAGGATGAGAGCCGAAGACAAATAATTGGATTGGCTTCCGTGTAATTAGTATGCGGGATTTAACGAACGTGAAAAATGCTTCGGGAAGTTATACGAACGCAAAGTTTATTACGCGCCCGATCGCGTCGTTCCTCTCCTTCTCATCTTTGCATCTACGTGGTCGGTTTTTCTTAATTACGATCATATTAAGCGGCAAATTTCCTTTCGAAGGAAAAAACAGTAAAATTTACGTACACGAGCTTTGACCACCGGATATATTGCGATTAATTTTTAATAGATGGAGGGATAAAAAGACCGCGGGGTTTATTAGGTACATAAGAAAATTGCGCGTGAGAATGCCCGCTCATCCAAGCGGTACTTAATCCAGAAATGTTCAACGATCGCGTTCCCCGAGCAAAGTCGACTCTTCGCATAATTTTACGCGATAATATAAAAAAAAAAAAACGGAAAAATAAATTTTCTCAAATTCTCAATAGTTACGTAAAAGACGAGAGTGAAACGAACGAAAATAAATTCGGTTTTTTACGAGAGAGACGCGCGCTCCACGCGCTCATTTGATATTGAATTTTACGGCCCTCATCACACTTTATCTTATCACGTTACATCTATTCCGACCATATTTGTCTCGTTTAAATGTATGGCAGTCTGACCTTAATACCTCATAAATAAATCGACCAACTCATATCCATAATTTGTCTCTCTCGTAACCGTTTGAATATAAAAACTGCATCTTTTTATATCAAACAGATTTAAATTCCGCCCCAATAAAATCGTCATTTTTTAATTACGAGACGCGATGATAACGCGACGATTAATAAAAACGCGCATACGTGAAAAAAAAAAAAAAAACGAAAAACTATCGCGAGTTTCGCGCAAAATGCGCATTGACTGTGGAGTTTGCAATTAAAGGATGCAGGCAGTTTGTTTCTGCGCGCCGCGGCGCGGTTTGATGAAAAATCTGTAATCGATACTTTTCGTTCGATGCGCCTGCATGCAAAAGAGGTTCCTTGATTATACGGGGTGGTCCTGGTGTACGCGCTGCCTCGGTGACACTTTACGAGTGAACGCGGCCGTTTTGCAATTCGAGAACTCGTTGACGCGTTTCCGTGAGAACGAGTTTTACTATTTCCCGCGCGCGCGTTACTCGCGCTCGATATCCACGCCGTTAAACGATCGCGTCCAAGTTCACAATAAAACACATCCCGAACGTCACATCGTTTCGTCATCACATCGACGAGCGTGAAAATTTCCTCGGAAATGGAACGATCAGAAAATACAAACGTTTCAAATACAACGATAAATAAAATTGCCAAGTTGCGGGAAAGAATTCTTTCAAAATTTATCGCGTTTAGATTTTTCTAATTTTTATATTCTAACATTTAAACCTCTGGTGTCAACCAGAAAACTATGAGACATTTAAAAAATGTCACAGTTGACATGTGTGATGTTTTACCTGGCACTGTAATACCTTCACGACGATTATTCAAAGGAATGCGCGTCTCTCATTATTGACAATAACGGCCCCAAACACGATTTGTCAGAAGATCGGTATGCATGATCGCATCGTACATGGTCAACGCATTTCGTTATCGTTCGCGTCGTTCGATATCGTATGACACGAGAGACGATAAATCGACGTGAAAGCGAACGCTCGAGAGTCGTTTACTCGGAAAAGAAGCGGAAATGCGATTGCGTTAGCGCGAAATCGATTGTCTCGATTGGCGAAATTGCACGTGTATCGTAAACGCGCGTGTTCGCCTCGGTTAGAGAGACGCAAGGTAAGCAAAAATCGCTCGGAGAGGCGCGAGGGAAAAAAGAAGGAAGGATACGTCGTCTCCTCTCTCTTTTTATCACGCAGCGGTACAGTTTGGGCGGGGAAAGAGCGGATGGAAATCCTAATGCAAACGGTATCGCCGATAATACCGATCTCAAATAATCAATGCCGCGTGCAGACAGTCTCCCTGGAATTACGACACCACAGGAGCGATGAAGATGTTTTTAAATGCTAGACGGCGGGTCAATGCCGATGAGGCGCGCGCGATCAATGGGGTCTCGTAACACACACCAATGTGAAGGGGGAAATAAATCAGGTGCTTATCTGGCTAATAAATATTTAGCTAATAGCCCGTTAGTCTATTTCAGATACGGTCCGAAAGTAACCCGATATTTATTTGCCGCTCGACGTCGTAAAATGTTCACAGCTGCGTTACGTGGTTCTTGCGTGCGCTCTGTGAAGAAGGGAAAGAACGTACGTGTGTGTGCGTCCCTTCTTTTCGTATTTAATTGTCCACGAGATATAAAATCGGATGTGAATGTACACATTCGTGCGCGCTTTAATGCCTGAGTTTTGTGTGGCTTTCGAATTTTTTTTGTTGCGCGCACATAATCTGGACGAGACAAACGTTGTCTTAGAGAATTACATTATGCGCGCGCATTATGCACTCATTGACGTCGATTATGTTCTCGCGGGTGTCGTGTCGCGTTCCGGGAAGGCAGATTTTCTGAGGAGGAGCCTCCGAAGAGAAGAGACACGGTTACCACGAGTCACATATCGCTACGTGACGCCCTTAGAATTTCGCATTCGGGGAGCGCATTTAGATGCAGATACGAGCGCGGTTAAAGAGCCGGAGTCACAACGAAGGAGGAAGAGAGAAGCAGCGTTGGATGAGGAGGAGGAGGAGAAGGAAGGAGAGGGCGCGAGGGGAGGAGAGGCCCCCGCTGGTAAAAAGAAGCGGTAAGAGAAGAGATAAAAGGAGAACGAGGGAGAGAAATCGCCGGCGGAGAGAGGGACAGCGACAGAAGGGGGGTGAAAGACGAGGATGGATGAAGATGAAGGAAGCGGAAGATGAAACGGTCAGATAGAAGCCTGAGTGCCACGTGCGAACCGAGAAGCAGGCAGGTCTTTTCGCCGGAACTGCGACCGCGATCAGCCACGTTTCATCAGCTGCAAGATGAACTCGGCTACCATGAGCATCCAACGGGAGCGGAATGGCAAAAGAGGATGCGTTTTTTTCTTTTCTTTTTTTTTTCTTTTTTTTTTTTTTTTTTTTTTTGCAGCTTTTTTTTCGTGGAAAATCGTGGAACGTTATTATTGTTTTGTAGAAAAATCACTGCGCTTGTTAAAGCTTTATTTTTTTTTTTTGTTTTTTTTGTTCGACAATTTAACGAGAATGTGACGGACGACAATTTAGAGACGAATTTTCTATCAAAGTAGATTTTCCTCCGGTCGAGGTCTCGATAACTTACAATCGATCGGGAATCTATATAAGAGGAATTAAGTTCGGAATTAAGACTATCGGCTCTTTTTATCTTCGTGGAGAGATAAATCTCCCGGCGCGCCTATTTGAGACCTATTACCGTGGATTTTTATCCGATGTCCTCGGAAAGTCTTCGACGAGGCTTGTAAACGCCCTCGAACTCTCCCCATCCCGCCTCCTCCGTGCGCACGCGGTCGTTCAATAATTTACTTTAACGAGACACCGAGCATAAAAGTACACAGCGAACAGTATTTTCCGAAAATTGTCCCATCATTGTTTATTAGACTTTCTAAATTGTCGATGTCCTCCGCTCGTCCTTCCCTCTTCCTTCAGAATCGATCGTGGCATTAGAAAACGAGCTCCGCGCGCGCGGAGCAGAATGAACGATAAATTTTTCCGGGTGAAAAAGACGACGCGAGATCTCCCCGAGATAGCGGAGGAGCCACTGTGGTGCTCACCTTCTACGTGGAAAGAAGAAGAAGGGACCGTTATTCTCAATGGACCAATGGGGCCTCTGTGTTTCTCGCCTTCCCATTAAGCCGCGCGTTGCGTCGCGTCGCGTCCCATTTCGCGCGTTTCTCCTATTCATAGAATAAATTCGACGAAACGCGAGACGACGAAATCGATCCGATTTTCAGCGGTCGTTGTTGGAGAAGAAATCCGACTCGGAGCGATTGTGAGACCGCCACATCCGCGGAAATATCCTGAAAGATATCGAACCTAAGAACCCGCGTAGCTCGCGCGCGTTAACGGAAATAGCTTTTCCACACGTTGAACTTCGAAAAACCACTTCGGCTTCTCCGTCGATTTTCACAGCGAAGTGCAAGTCGATATTCTTCGTAAGGTGAGCGCGAGAGAGAAAGAGAAACTTCTTTATTTCGAGCAGCCATGATCGGGTTACGACTTCTCAAGCATGGAAATTAGCCCCGAAGTAAAGCGACCGGAGCGAAATCGAAGAGCGCTGTTTACAGTTTCTCTTGAATAACTCAGAATGTAAAGGAAAACACTTTCCGGTTTCTTTTTCTCTTCCCTGTGTTGTATAAAATCTTATAATTAAATAATAATACGCTTAAACACACTTTCGACGGCACGTCTATCTACACCTTTATCGAAAGTCTCGGTAAAAAAATAAGAGACATATAAAACAGTGGTAGAGAGAGCGAGAGGGAGGGAGAGAACTTCGAAGAGCGTATATCTTCGGCCCTTGATGCGAGTTTTGACCCTCGCCAACCGCGCCGGCATCAAAGCGTCTTTTCGCTCCGTGCCCACACTCACCCTGCCTCACCCCTCGTTGGCTTGTTCAAATACTCCGAGCTAATTCCGTTTGCTTGTATATTAATAACCGCCCCGCTATCAGCTGTAACGGCGCGTATTTATCGCGTTCCGGGGATATTAATGGCGATTGAAGAAGAGTGATTAGAGTTACGTTAAGAGCATTCACAAAGACGAGCCGCAAATATCCCACGTGACCCTTCTCTGTTTTTTTTCTCCGTGCGATAGATCTATAAATAAGCTCTTGCCTCTCTTTGGCTTAATTAAAACTCACGAAGTGTATCTCTGACTGTCTTCACTGATGCGAGAAGTCAACGTGTGTTCGCTAAACAACTTACACTTGTTTTCGTACGGGGAAAAAATTAATGTTTTACACTTTTCTCCGCTCTCGTCGTCGTCGCCACAAACATATCATCTTTATGATTGTTACGGCGAGATAAACGACGTGGTTCCGCTAATTGGAACCCGCAGCTTCCCAAGCTAAATTATTCATCATCCCCGGAGACAAATTTCCTGTCACGTGTGATCGAAGCTAATGGCGTGCGTGAGAGAGGCGCGCGCGCGCGCGCTAATCCCCGTCCGAGAAAACTGATTAGGTCGTGGGGCACGAGAGTCGTGAAAGCACTCTCGTTTTTATCGATCTTGCTTTCGGACGCGGCGACGTGGCACATCCCTTCTCGAAGAGAAAGAGAGAGGATCGCACGGAGAAGCGGATCAATCTGGACTGGCCTAAGAGGATTCTCTCGGAGGGGCTCTCGGACAACATTCTTCGTGCGGCGTGGAAAAGCCGCACGTGAATTCCTCGAACACCCGGGAAAGGAACATCGCCATCCCGCGTTATCCGCACGAGCATCGGAGGCAATGGACAAATCTTGTCGCCGCGTCCGATCGACGAAACGCGCGTGAAATTCCAACAAGCGGAAGTCTTCGGCCGAGAAATTCTGAATGAGAAAGATGAACAACGATAGAGATGACGCGACGTTTCTGAAATAGGAAGTTCAGCGCGCAATCTCGAATGCTCTATAAATATGACGATCCGCCAAGTTCTATTTACCTAAAATAAGAGAAACACGATATGTCAGTAGACGACGACGACGACAGTGTCAGGCATAGGCGTTAACACTCGGCGCTAAATGCGCGGTGAAAATACGGACCTTTGACTTTGGGAGGAACTTTAAAGGGGCTCGTAGGTGTAACTAATGTCGTAGCCGTTTTTACGAGGAGCGCACGTGCGCTCGAGAGTCCACGAAAGTGGAAGAGAGAAAGGGAGAGGCGAAACGCGTATTTGAACGCAGGCACTTCCGACGTGCAAGATGGAACGGGAGGTGCAAAGTGAAGTCGAGTGGTTCACGAAGGGGGGAAGGACGAGGCGGGAGAACATTTTTTGGGTCATACCCGGGAAAAAAAAAAAAAGATCAGACTCCCCGCGTACGGCATCCGTTTCCCTCCTCGGGTTTTCTCTCGTACATGTCCGAGGGGCAGGGAGACGGGCATTTAGCACCCAGAAAAATCAACAGCAGCCTCAAAGAAGCTTCTCAAACAGAGCGTTACGCTGGTCGATTAGCACCGCGGCACTAACGATTGACGCTGCGAGAGAAAAAAAAAGAAAGAAAGGAAAAAGGAGGACACGCGCGTGCGGTTTCCGTCGAAGTTCGATTACCTATCGTCCAATAAAAAAAAAAAAAAAGTTTTGATAACAAAAGACCGCTTTACACGCGTCTTGTCTACATTTTATTATTTTTATTACTTTGAATCTCTCCGAATGGGAATAAGACGCTTATTTCTCAACCGAAAAACCGAAGCCGCGGAGTTTATCGTCGCGATCGAGCCTCGGATGCGAGATATCCGGCTGACACCCACGTAGGGTCACACGGAGGAAGGATGTCGGTGTTGCACTCACGGTACCTCTACGACGTTTAAATAAACAGCGGTGTTTCTTCTTCCCCTTTTTCCTTCCCTTTTCGATCGCGGCACCTCTGCCGGCGCGGCCGTATCACTAATTTGTCCGTTCAAACAAAAAGCAATTTGTTACCCGGCCGGACTGACTCATGGACCGCGGTGTTCGGCCGAAGAGCGCGAAGGAGAAACGGGGTGGCGAGAGAAGGGAGGAGGAAGCGGGAGGTGATGGAGGAAGGAATCGGCGGTGAGAGAGAAGAGGGACAGACGAGAGAAGAAGGAAGAAAAAGAGGAACGGAAAGAGAGGTGGAGGCTGATTTAAACCTGTCTGGCGGCCCGCTGCGCGCTTAACAACTGAAAAACAAACATGGCGCCGAGAGAGCGCATCGGCCAGCAGGAGCCCACGTATGTGCCGCGCGCGCACCGAGACTATAAAGTGCTTCTGGTACCTCCGGAACCCGGCCGGTCGAGTTCCAAAAGATCTCCTCTCCGCGAAGAGAAGAAAGAAGGGGAGAAAAAAAAAGAGAACGCAGAAAAGAAAATGTCGGGAAGTTCTGGAATTTTTTTCCGTCTAAAGCCGTCTCTTTGTACCGTGATCGCCCGGAGGTGAAGAGAAAGAGAGGACGGCTCTCGCGTCTTCGTCTCTCTCGAAGTAATCACTTTGGAGAGAGAGGAAGAAAACATATTAATTTATGTTTAAGACATTTTTAATATTTTCCTTTGGTCTCTTTCGCGGAAAAGGATGCCGCGCGTGCAAACGCGAATGAGCAGAATTCCTGAGCCGACAGGAATTTCACTGTGTTGCTGCTACCGGTACGTTAAATATTTCTCGGAAATTTGCGATATTTAAGAAATTGTTTCGTCCTTCCGTTGAGAAACGACGGCGCGAATGCGGACTTACTTGCGAAAAATTCGCCGACATCTTACACGACGATGCGTTCGATATGATTTTTCGTTTTTTTTTTTTATTTATCGAGAAAAGACTAAACATTTTTCGCTAAAAATAGGAAAGAGGATTCTCTTCCATGTGGCGGTGAAAAATTCAGTGCGTGTATACTTACGCCAGGAGTGCTGGCTTGAGGCCCATACGGGAATCTCGTCCATTCAAGTTTCTCCTCTGTCGTCGTGTCCAACAGAACCACTGCAATCAAAAAGAAAATGCTATTTCAGTACACGCGGCTCAGTTTCTCCGTTCTTTTTGTTTTAATTGCGAAATTGAAACATTCAGCAGACGTTGTAAAAGGTAATATACTTCGAAGAATTTTCTATACGGTTTTATTTACTACAAGGAAATATTTTTTTTATCCTTGTATCTCAACTTCATACTTAATAGCATATCGCATCATCTCTCTCTCTCTGTCGAATGCAATTACATCGTAATAAACTACGTAATACGCCGCACGATGAGAAATTAAAACTGCGTTTAGACCAGAAGATAATTTAAAGAAAAGGCATGTACGTGCCGAAGTCACCGTGAGGAAGTCAACCTGTCGAAGGGGGATCGGAACGCTCCCTCTCAAAATGGCGGATCGTCGAGAGAGCACGTTGCGAGGGGTGAAAAAATATCGGGAAGTGAGCACACCGCGAAAGAGTGGGAAAGAGAGAGAGAGAGAGAGAAAAAAAGAGAGAGAAGAGCGGCACGGAAGAAAGAAGCAGGAAGATCTCGTGTGTATATCGGTGCATATACGCGTAGAGACCAGGTTGTGTTCTGCATCGCGCCGCTTGTGGTAGAAGTGGCGGTGGTGATGTTGGTGGTAGTGGTCGTATCGACCGGGTCTGGGCTGCTACCAACCCTCGACTCTCCTCTCTCTGTCTCTCTCTCTTTCCCTCTTCCTCTTCGTTTCGTCGATCCATTCCTCGTCTCTTCTACGCGCCCGGCGCATTCCGCTCTCTTCTCCCGTCCCTTCGTCTCTCTTCCTATTCCCGCGCGTTCTTTGTATCTCTTCTGCACCTTTACTCTCTTTAACTTCTGCGGTCGTATGTCCTTCCTTCCTTCCTCTTTGTCGTTTCTTTCTCGTGCTTCTTCGCCGCCTCTCTTCCAGCGGTGTCACTTCGCTCTTCGTCCTCTTCCGTTTCGCGATATTCGCCCGAATATCGAGCCGTCACCCTCTCTCGCCCCTCTCCCCCGGGACAACGTTCTCGTGGATCTCGCACACAAACTGCGGGTCCTTGAATTCCTAGGCTAGAGCGCCCTACAGTCGACACAGATACACAGTGTCGCCCATCATCCCCCGTTCAACCCGAACGCGCCGGATGGAATCTCAAAGGTGAAAACTGCGCGCTGTAAAATCCATCCGGACTTTTTTATTCCCATCCCCTTCTCTCTCTGTTGGTCCTCGCATTTCTATCTCTTCGCCCCATCGATCTCCCGTCTCTCGCCACCATTCATGTTTCGACAGTGGCACTCGCGCGAGCTGCAATTATCTCGCCGCATCCGACGCGGAGCGAGATCGCGGGATGAACGCGCGACAGGTGAAAAAAAAAACAAAAAAAAAAGAAATTTGCGTCGAAAATGAAAAACTTTTAGGATCAATTCGAGAACGCACAGTTTTTCCCAAAGTCCGATAGAAGTCAGTGAAACTTTCGAGCACACACAATTCCCCGAGTCTAAATCTCAGAATGAAAGTTCTTCTTTCTGAGTTTCGCGTGGTGTGCGTGTTATCGTAACAATTGTTATCCGGTCTCGACCTGAAGAAGGCTCTTTTGCCTATGTATGCTTTTGCGAGAGCTTTGCAGAATGCACAAATACATATTTTGAAACGCTCGAATTTGATAAATACGGCGAGCAGTAGTATTTAGTATCGCGAGGGAATACTCCTCTCCGTTTTAAGCCGCGAGATCAGCTGCGTTCTAATCCGTCTCATTGTGAAGAGAGTATCTCTCTAGTTTGTGCGCTGCTTGCAGCGTGCCGGTCTAATTCGAGTACTCTCGCGAAGAACTTGGAATATATAGACACGCGCGCCTCCGAATTCACGGAGTAAGATCCAAGAGAGGTAGAGAGAGAAAGAGAGAGAGAGAGAGAATTTACCTCTTCTCTTTATCGCCTCTATATCGCCTCCTAATAAACTTCGCGGAAAGCCTTAGCAGATTGACCTCGGGATTATTCGCCAACGCCGACGAGATTTACCCGCTGAACATCCGACGGACTTAACTCCGTCGCTTTTGATAATCGTGTTTCTTCGAAATTTGCATTTTAAACAGCGTCGTTATTTCTCCCCCTTCCTCCCCCTCTCTTTCTCGACACGAAGGTGTCACGTCAAGATATTTATCTTCAGACTGAGATATAAATATGCAACAAGATATAAATACGTAAAATAACTCGCAAAAAGATCGAGGATCGCTCGATCTTCTCTTTTGACATTGCGCAACTTCCGAAGTCGCTCGAGCAAACTTGAGCCACGTAAGACGAAGACGTGTCTCTCTATTTCTATAGGAGCTATTGGATTTGCTCTTAGCGCGCGCAGCTATTTCCAATCTATGTACGTACACGGCTATCTGACGCGTTGTACGAGCGTTGTGCACAGGGTAATTCCGGGATAGATAACTATAGTTTCTCTCTGGTATAGACGACCGCGGAAAGAGGCGCACTAAAACACTCGGTGCAATATTTTCGATGAGCGCGAGATGGTTACGGCAAACAATTTCAATCGACCGCCGCAACGTTTTAGTAACTATTCAACCGTATCGCTATATAGTGGCTATTAAAGGAACCGCAAATGCTGTGTGGCCACCCTCCCCCTTCTTTCTCCTATGTAGTTATAAAAGATTTAACTCTAGGTTTCACGCACTTCTCTCTATTCATCGTCGAACCTTAATGGCCACTTTTTTCTGATATCAATTTGATCGAAAATTTGACGATCTGATGTTTTACGAAACTTCGACACAAAAGAAATTTGTCAGACGCTTCTCAGAATTTTTGAAGATTAATATTTTTCTCCGCAATTTGATACTCAATTTTTCGAAGATTGATTCCCCTCTTTAAAACTGTATGAAATAGAATTTTTTAATAACGCGTCGAGATTACCCTCCGCAAATGTGTGGCATCGCGACGCGGAGAGAGAGATGCGTAATGATGTGGTTTTGCATCATCTACGATGCGAATCATCGACGGGAAAAGAGAAAGTGCAGCCGCCGCCTGTCGACGGACGTCGGCTGCATGCCGGTGCAGCCGCTACGCATCGTGCGTGCGACACGTGCATTATGCGCCTCCGTCGGTCTGGACACGTGTCACGTGACGCGAGCCACTCGCGGCGTGTGTCGTCGTGGAATGCCGTATAGAAGAGACCGGATGGGGACGAGAGAAATTACAAACTCTCTTTCTCTCTCTTTCTCGACCGCAGCTGAGGGAAACGCGATTACGTATGTTCGGTAGAACGCAGGTAGCGATCAAACACGGACAGACAGAGGAGACGATAATCTCAAAAATAAAATTGATACAAAACGCGGCGAGAATTCGATAAATTAGTTTCTTTTTAGACGGCACTCAATTGGTCTTACAAGCAGGACTTTCTTTTCTATAAAAAAAAAAAAAGAAAAAAGAAAAAAAAAACAATAATCGTGCATGACAGTAGCTGCGTCGCTCGAGATGCAAAGTCGAACGAGCACGCGTTCGGATTTTCGGCTGACATCCGAAAAACAAGCTCACCCTGAAAGCGCCCTTCGCCCGCATTCAACGCGATCGTGGATCGACAGCGACAAGCAGACAAGACAATCATACACGACTCGAGACAACTTCACAAGTCGTGAAAGGGAAGAGGGAGAAGACGGGAGGTGAAAGGACCGTATAGAGCGCAGGGCTTGTCTCGAATTACTATGCCGTGTGTGTGTGTGTGTGTGTGTTACACGACGAGCGGAAACGACTTAACAGCCAGGTCGGTCGTCGTGAAAACGACGACACATCCTTCCTCCATTCTGCTCTCGCGTGCGTTTTGCCGGATGTTCCGAAAAGCGACGGATAAAAATCCGAGGACGATTTGTCCTCGATACAAAATTCGATTCCGAACGCTCTTGCAAAGTTTAAATCTCCGATGATACGCGGTTTGGGACAAAAGTATGAGATATTTAGAAAAGCGTAGGTACACATCGAGGCGAAATAAAATACAAAATGTTGCGATTTATTGCTCCTATTCTTTCTTGTATTAAATAACGTTTTCGAGACGTCTAAAAATATTTTGGAACGTGTGAGTGAACGTGCGCAAAGATCTTTCTCCGCGTGCATGCGGGCGTACGTGTGTTGTGTGTGTGTGTGTGTGTGTGTAACCGGTGTACAACGTGGTCCCGCGAGAGGTACCGAATTTAAATTTCAAATTTGGAGCGTGTCGCAGGGTGTGACGGTATGCATAGCGTTGCTCGCCGGTCCTAACTCACTCCACCGACGGTGCGTCTTCGTCCCGAAGACTCTCTCGCCTTGTCCGCCCGCCACCCTCTGTGCGCGAGCAAGTTCCTTCTCCCTTTTCCATCCGATACATATGCATCTACACAGCGATCCCCTCTTATTCCCTCCATTTATCTATCTATCTCGATTTTTCATATTATTCAAACGAGGGAGGAATCTGATCTTATCGATCGGCAAAAGAGGTCTCTCTCCGTTTACGAAACGTTTAAACTGAACAAGTGCCGCGTACACGGCACGTTTCTCACACGTCGCCTTTCTTTCTCACGTTAAACACACGATACATTTATATTTGTCAAAAAAGTGTGTCAGATCATGACGCACTCTCTTCGAGAGTTGTGCTTGACGAAATTAGCATTTGGGTCACGTGGGTCCACACATCGAGAGATTCAAGAGTCTCACATCGGAAAAGAGAAATAAGCGCGAAATTATATTATCTCTGACAGGTACGTCTCTCGCTCCGAACGATCACGTCAATAGTTAACGAGCATCGAAAGATACACGCGAGAGATTGAGAGAGAAAGAATCGAGGCCGATCACCTCTCTTTCTCTCGTCACCGAGAGGACCTGTCGACCCTGAGTGATCGCAGCTCGGTCACCGATCGGTCGGCTTATCTAGCCAGTGGCTTCGAGCTTGCGTAAGGTGACACCGTTCTATCTTTTCTCTACTTCTGTCCGTCAGCCGTCAACGATCGATGCACAATGCATACCTCTAATCAGGGAGCGATGGTCGGCGCGCGCCTGCCCGAAGAAATCGAACGCGGCAATAAATCAATAGCCACGATCGCGCCAGAAGAAGGAGATGGATGAGTGACGTAACGGGTCTGTTCTTATCGAGTGCGTGTGTGAGAGGCCCGAAACGACACACGATCGAATCCCGAGAGAGGAAGAGAGATGGAAAACTTGTTGCCCGTCACGAGGACGATTAAGATTACGATTTCGTCTTCTTGCACGCACGCACGCACGCACGCACGCACGCGGCTATATACAAAAGATCAACCGAGCCGATCTCCCGCACGATATAATATCGTTACCGTTCCGCGGTTATCATTCACTGAAACCCACCCGCGGTGTCGGTTCCCGCTAATGCCGATCTCGCAACAAAGTTCCGTACGCAGCTTCCAGCTTGAACATCCTTTCTCTCTCCCTCTCTCTGTTTCTCTCTATCTCTTCCTCTTTCCCCGAGAGGAACCGCCGCCGGTTTCATCAAGATCACAGCACATGAACACGAAAGAACGACGTTATGCTCGCCGCGTTTTCCCATCGTGCTCGCGCATCGAGGAAGTATTCCAGATTTTGATACCGTTATCCAGATTTCATCTTTATCCCGGTCGATTTGCATTTCGTACGACGGGCGAGGCCGCGCTTCGTCGTATCTCGCTCGCATCTTCGCTCGACGAGATATTCGTCGGATTTAACGAGATATCCGGCTGGTCTATTCGATTCTATGTCGTTCAATCACAACTTCGTTTTGTGTCTCATAGTTTCAACGACGCTTGTTTCTCATATCTTCACAATTCCTTCCCTTGTTAAATTTCATATGTTTTCATTGATGCAAATTGGAAAGTGATTAATTTAAGCGAACTAGAAGTAACTAATTTTCTCTCTTATAATAAAAAACGTTCCATAATTTAATCAGAATGTGACTAATTAAAAAAAATGACTCCAGCAATCGCCAACAGCAACATTAAACGAGCATGTATAAGCTCTTCGAGTTTCTACCGCCGCATTGACGCTGACGTGTCGAATTGCAAATCGGGATCGATCAACGAAAGAGAGAACGAGAGAAAGAAAGAAAGAAAGAGAGAGAACGGGGTGTCCGGTCGGTCTTCGAACGAGGGAGTCGCGGTCGCGCAGTTTCACGTCTCGAGAAGCCCGATGTGCGGCGGAGAAGCGCATGTGCGCTCACCTAACCGCCGGCACATGCGCTCGCTCTCGCTCGTCCGGTAGATCAGCGCGGTGGAGACGAACGCGAGAATGGAACGAACGAACGAACGAACGTGGATGAGAACGACGCGATTGCGAAAGGAGGAAGGAAGAGAGGATGAATAGAGAGAAAGAGAGAGAGAGAGAGAAAAACTACCAAGAAGAGAGACCACCTACGTCTTACGACGCGCGCCCAGCGGATATTCCATGCGACGGTGTACGTTCGTTCCTCCACTTTATTTCGGCTCTAAAAATGCCGCTACGAGGCCCGTCGTGACACGAGTGTCGCGCGGCTCGTCTTTTTCCCGAGAGAATCTTACTCTTTCTCTCTTCTGTCGCGCGTGTATATCGAGATTCTCCTTTCTCTGTCTTCCCCACAGTTTCCAACGAGCGACGCCTCCGTGCCTTTGCTTTAACAGCCTTCCAATTTGTCAGGATCCCTCTCTGTCCCTCTCTCGCGCGCACGCTATCGCGCTTATATCCTTTCTTTGTCTCCCTTTCTCTTCATTCTCGATCGCCCGCTGCCGTCCATCCGCGTGCGTCCCTCCCCTACCGGCCAGCCCCGTTGTGGCCGCCTATCGCACCTCGAACCATTTGCCGGGGTGTCGTTGACCCATCGCATACGCGCTCCGAGTATGTCCCAATGGAATCCGCAGTCTCCTGTCGAATTCGCCCGCTCGTGCGAAAGAGATCGCGATTAAACGCGATCGGTCCGCGCGGCTCAGCCAATTCGTGTAGACATCGCGACAGGTTTTTCTTTTTCTTTCGTATTCAACGATGTGCGTTCAGAAAGAAAGATATTTAAAGAATGAGAGAGCACCGAAAATATATTTCTCTAGGACTTCCTCGAATAGAGAGATTTGTTATCTTGTTCGATAAATGATTCATTAATAATTCATACGTGGATCCCATATGGACGCTCTTCAGAGCGCTAGCTCTTTCAGACTCCGAGTGTATGTATCTTTTAATGACATCGTGCGGCGATGATCTAGAGTTTAAAACCGCCGCGTTTTCTTCACGAGCGCGCGAGGATCAAACAGCAGCCGTTTACGCACCGCTGCGCCTCGGAGGAAGAGTTAATGGAGAATTCAAGCGCGTCCGGGGAAATCGTCCAAAGACCTCAGACGTCGATTTTCATCTGAGAAATTTATTCCTGAGCGCCTATCGCGCCAGACTTCGTCACCCTTTCCCTAATCTTCTTCTCGATCTCGTGGAAGTGGATCTCACCGAATTCGTAGGCGGAATTACCCTTCTCCGATGAAGTCGAAGGGGAGGGGGAGAGAAAGGGGAACGGTGAGAGGGTAGATTCCCCGGGAGGATGAAAAAATATGAGGTACTCGGTAACTTAACCCCCGGTCTCGCGTCTCTGCGGGGTCCCGGTGAAGCCACGACCGTAGGTTCCGACTGGGCGGCATGAGAAAGAGGCGGCGGGAAGGGAGGGGGAGGGAGGGATGGCGAAGGGGATGCGGGATGCGACGAGGGATATGGTAGACGCGGTTCTCTGGACTCGGCCCACGCCACACACTGGATGGGCCTCAGCGTCGCACGAGCATGGGTGGAATTACCATTTACATAGCGTTATTATGTTTGCGCATAATGTATGTACACATGTTAAATCAATTATTTAGAGAATACAGAGTGTTTCACTATCTCTCTCACTCTCTTTATCTCTCCTCCTTCGCGATATCGCAGGAAACCGAGGACAAAAGAAAAAGGAGGAGAAAAGGAGTCAAGAGAGAGAGAGAGAGAGAGGGTAAAGGTTAGATTATTCGATATAGAGTTCTCCTTTCTTCGTTTCCTATCAGCTTTCTCTCTTCCTTCCCCGACCGCGGCGCTCTTTGCATATGGATCTTGAATTTCAATTGTGCTCTTTTCAAGTACGGCCCCCCAATTCTTTTGTTTCCCGGTTCGGCCGCCCCGACACTTTCCGAACCCATCCCCTTTCCTTTCCAGTGGTCTCTCACCACTCGATTCCTCGATCTCTTTCTTCTCTTTCCCCTTCCCTCCCTCTCTCTCTTTCTCCTTTCCTCGAAGCTTCTGGCGTTAAAGAGAGAAGAAAGAGAGAAAGCGTTTATTAACACTTCAGAAATGAAATCTCTCGTATGTATGACGTGCACGTGACAGTGAAAACGAATTCTTATAATATTACGCAGGTTAGACACGTCGGAATGCAAGACACACACAAAAGAAACGCGAGTACGACAGCTGGTTTATCAGGCGATTAGTATGCATGAAAAATAATGATGTGGAGAAGCACATTTTTTTTTCCGGTGCCATTGTTAATGAAATGAAGATCGGTCGATCACACAACGCGACAATATTAAACTATGCTAGTCTCGTGCGCGCAGTTTTCTGGTCTCCGCGCGCACACACACACACCTGCACACTAAAATATGCATCTCTTCAAAAATAAATATAAAACCGACAAACAAAAAGCATCAAGAAAGAAAGAAAGATAAAAAGAACGAAAGTCACGAGGTAAGATATATCAATCACTCGCGGTTGGGATAGAGCCAATTCACCGAAATATTTATTTGTTTCCGTGCAGAGTCGCGGGACCCGGTCGAATCTGAATAAATAAAACCCATCATCCTCTCCTCCTCCTCCTCTTCCTCTCTCTCTCCCTCCCTCCACCCTCATCTTCAACCCGCTCGTAAATTTTCTCAGCGATATTAACGGTAGATGATGCGCGACGATGCAGCCTCGCGGCGTGTTCGTGTGCGTGTGCGTGCGAGGGGACCTTTAATTTATCTTACGTTCTGCGCGCTTCAATGCGCGGTATGTGAGAGGTGCGTTGTATATCTAAAAGAGAAAGAAAGAGAGAGAGAGGGGCTTCTGTGTATTAGCATGTAAATCACCGCGCATAGCTTTTTGGAATAGAAACCTTCCGTCCTCGGAGAGAGGCGACGGCGATAATCGAATTCTCTAATCTAAAACAACGAGGGAACGTGTAAGCGGGGAATTCGGCGAGAGCGCAATTCGCCGTTCTCGTTCTTTTGCGTCGAGAGCGTATCTCTCTCCTCGCGCCTCTGTCGATCCCGCTGCAACGATCGTTTTTTCTCGGTAAGCCGCGTATTACTATGTAAATTGCTATCAGACCGCGATAATCAAATTAATCGTTTCAAACGATCGTCGGACAAAGTCGCGACCCGATCTCGGATCCACGAAAAGACTGGTTTGTCCCGAATATCTCTTTGTTTTTCTCTCGCGCGTCATCACGGGAGAAAAATAAATTCGCTTGACAACATGCTTCGGCTCATTTTGCTCCGGTCCTGATCGGTCCTCGTTCCCTCGTCGTTCGAACCGGCGCTCGGACGACGCGGCGGTTCGGTCTCTTCCGCGTTTATATACCCGGTCCGGTTTCTCGAATGGCCGAATCTCGCATCACTATGCAAATTATCGCATGATCTCTACAAGCAGGCATCCCCGCGCTATTGATCGCGATAATTAAATTAATCGGCCTAAATATCTGCCGAAAACCCGTCACTCGGTCTCTTGGCGAGGGAGAAAACGAGAGAGAGGAACGCGAGAGCCGGGAGAATCGATTCGTCCGATTATAATTCTCGTTGTTCTTTTTAATTGACCGGGCGCGATCTCGACCGGGGGCGATCAACAGGGAAGACGAAAAAAGAAAAAGAAAAAAAAAAAACAAAAAGAACCGAAGATAAATATCTCGTTAGAATCGGATGCGCGCGTCGTTCTCTTTCCTATATACGCTTTATTATTTTTCTATCGCGTTCCCCGCGCCAGTCGATTCGCCCGGTCGAAGCGATCAGCGAAAATCATCGGAAAATTGCCGCCGCTGGCTGGCCGGCGCCCATCGCGCGACGCTCTGCCTCCATCGGAGATTTATGCGGGTCAGTAATCCCGCATACCGATAATCCCCACATGCGAACGAGACGCGCGCGATCGGCAACATGTATATGTATATATATATCCGGCTTAATCAACAGCGAGAGAGAAAAAACAAAAACCGATCGTCGCGAATATGCATAGAGAAAAAGGGAGGGAATGAAGATATATTTTAGATTATCTCGCGTAGGTGTGTGCGTGCGTGCGTGTGTGCGCGAGGTGAGGAAAGGGGAGAGAGGGAAAAACGGGACATATCCCGTATATATATATATTTTCCTCGACGGCGATTTGTCGGCCACCTGTCCGATCGGCAATTTATACGGCTCGGTGAATTCCACATACCGAGAATATTAGAAAGAGAAAAAGAAAGAAAGATACGAAGGAGAGAAAAGGGGGAGAGTGTTCTGTGGCCATTACGCCGGAGATACGTGTACATGTGTCTGTGTCGGTTGCACGCGCGTGTGAGCGCGTGCATGCGTCGTTGGTGCTCGCGACGATTTTGCACGTGTCCTGCACGCGTGCATAAACGCGTTCCTTCTTTGCTCGGTGCACACATGATGCAAACGCCGATTTATCTCGAAAAAAAAAAAAGAAGAAGAAGAAAGAGATGCTCGTTAATGCGTTCCGAGAATCTATTACCGAGCTTTCAATAATTATTTTATTAACGGCATTCTCTCTCTTTCTCTCTCATTATGCACGGGCGATTATTTTTGACCGCGCTTTTTTTCCCGGTCCCTTTTTGTCTCCCTATATGCTCTTCCGCGTAATGACAGCGTCTTCCATAAAAGTATCCGCTTTGTCGTGAACGTATTCTTGGAATTCGAATGACGAATCGCGCGCTTCGTCCCGTCTAATGCGTTCGATTAATCGCGCAAACGTTCTCTCGAGAACGAAAGGTGTTTTACGGAACAATTTTAATGACAGGTTTGCCGATAATGCGACGTAACAATTAATGACGTCTATCAGGGATTGTAAAACCAATCGGGAATGCGCGCACAGATCTGTAAACCCGTGATTTTCGAGAGCGCGACGCTAAATTCGGCTGCCTAACATAATGGTAATTTTTTGCTAATAAACTGACAGAAGTTTTTACTAAAGTAATAAAACTAATGTTTTTTTTTATACGCTAATTAGGCAGAAAGCGAAATTTTATTGGCAATCTTGAAAAACTTGGGTGGCTAACGAGATAGATGCCGACCAGACGAAAAGGTTTAACGGTCTATTACAATTCGTGGAAATAATAATAATTATAAAATAGAGTCGCGGGACCGCGTCTCGTTTGAGTCACTAGTCGGCCGGTCGCTCACGCAGAAATAATTTCCTAAAAAACGCGATATTGATCAGACCGCGCAAAGCCTGGTCGGTTCGTTCGAGCAGTCGTTAATCAGCACGATGAGGGCGATGAGAGGGTTCATTAGCAAAGCGTTCGCTCTCGCGGTCGAAGGAGATATTTGCGGTTTCTCTCTCCTCTCTCTCCTCTCGCTCGCTCCGCGTTCTTCTTTCTCTTTCCCTTTCGCGTTCGACCGACGCGTTCCCAGGAATCTTTCAATTCCAGCCTGCAGGGTGGGATATCCTCTCGCGTGCGTTGTTAAGACTGAGATTTTATGACGCGATCCAAAATAACGAGGAACCTGAGTCAGCCGCGCGCATAAGTTATCTCGTTTCGTTTCTCGTTCGAATCACCGGTCGCGTTCCAGCCGACGCCGGTGACCTCGACGGTCCGTTCGCGATGGAAACTGCGAACGATCTTGTCAAAATGCGCCCAAAACTCTCTCTCTCTCCGGGTCACTTCGGAGAGATGTTGTGTCCCGATAACGTCGTCGGCACGCGGCTATTAAAGAGTTTTCGTGCTGCTCGGGAACAAACAAATCAAAACGATAGACGTCATCGCGATTTTATAGAAGATTCTCTACGATCTCTGGAATTTCCATGCCGAAACTATCGATTTCAGACGACAAAACGTCGTCGTCCGCGTGAGGTCAGCCGAACGTTTTTCGACTCCGGAGTTTTAACCTCACTCAGATCGACTTATATACACGGTCGAGATATGGTAGATTTGAAACACGGCCGTGTTAAAATTTCGAAACCTCGACGTTTCGCGCGACGTACGGGCATTTTACGCGCGGCGCAGCTGCGTTAAATTCATCGCTAACGTTTATTACCCGTGCGCGACGTTAAATGCCGCCTCTCCGCGTTAGAGGCGGTCGCCGTGCAAGAGCAGACTCTCACCTCCTCCCAAACGCGCGGCACTCCGCCATTATGCCGTCTTAGAAATGCACTTACGCGCACCTGATCGTATCCCAACACACACGAACGCGCGAATATGTCGAACTCGTTACGATACGCGAGACCTTCGTGTGTACCTGATCCGGCCGTTCCGCTTGTTCGCTGAACCCGAACCTTATTTAGCCGCGTATCGCATTAATGCCGCTCAACGCTCCTGATCGGTTAAAGCTAAGTCCCCCGAGATCGAGAATTGTCTTTGTTTGTGACGCGCGGAGGAAAATGCTACGAGATGTCCCGATACGACGGCATTTTCTATCTTGATCTATTGGGTTATGATTATTTCGAGTTATTTAAAGTGACGCACTACAACACAAACACGTGCGTATGTCGCATACCTATCCCCGACTTGAGCCGCCAAATGACACGCAACCGACTAGACTCATACGTCTTCCCTATACATGTGTCGTACACGTCCATTTTCAAGCGCCCGTTCTCCTTCGAAAACAAATGTCGGTCTTATATTTCATGCGAGATATCTTATTTACGGTGTCGTTTTAACGGGGCACAAAAGAAGGAAGAGATAGAGGTGGAAACGTATCCAGAGAGATAGACACGGTCGCGCGGATCCAACGGCGGCAGCGCGGTGAGAAATCTCTCGTTTTCTTTTCCAGCTCTTCCTTTTTTCGCAGGTGGCGGAGACGACGGCGACGGTGGCGGCGGCGGCTGCTGGATGACGGAGGGAAGTCACAATTTTTTTCATTAATATGCAGCGAGACACTCCTAACTCCCTGCTGCTCGGAAAAGGTAATGCAGTAGCGGGGGCAAAAAGGGAGAAAATGCGGTGCCCGTGCGAGGGTGTATAGGTGTGTGTGTGTGTATACGTGTCGACACGCAGGTGTGCGCGTGGGTATCTATGCTCTCGCGCGTGTGAGTGGCGCGCGTTTGCACGCGCGCGTGGGTGTAAGAGAGAAATAATGGTCTGCTAGGAAATGTAACCAGCCGACGCTCACGCCCTCGTCGCGACGCCTCGAGAGACTTTACAGGGATGAAAGAGGAAGGAGAGAAAGAGAGAAAGAGAGAAGAAACGAAAGCGCGCGACGCTAGACGACGGGTGGCGAGAGAGAGAGAGAGAGCACGGGGTGTAAAAACCGTGGGGCTGATACATAAAACGCGCGCATCGCCCGGTATACACGTCGATACGCACCACTTTCGACTTTCGAGAAGCAATTCGCTCTCTTCCATCTTTCTCACATATTGTTTCCCGGCCCAAGAAATTGCTTTATCCCTCCTCTCTCTCTTTCTCTCTCTCTCTCCGCGTTTACCATAATAACATTATTTAAAATATCGTTCTGCTAGGGGCTAGTTCGCATAGCTTTGTGCCGTGCAAAAAAAAAATTACCTTAGACTTGATCTTGTGGAAATACAAATCAGATAATTTTGAAATTAGCATATAGATCGAGAATCTAAACTTAGGAAATGTCTATTTAGAGAAATATTGTAATTTCAAGTGACCTTAACCCGAGTTTAACGTCCGAATATTCGAGAGAACTTCGAGCATCGACTTTACGTGTTTTTCTTTTTAATTATACGCTTTGGTGTGTATTTTTTGTTGTTGTTGTTGTACAAATTATACGTGCAATAAAATTGTTGCGAGACAACAACGCGCGCCTGGCAACAAAATTATCGATACGTTATTTAAACCGCTCGAGATAAATGAAAGAGTGTCCGGAGTTTGACACTCGTGGCCTACAGCATCGAAGATCGGATTCACGGAAATTATACCGGTTTGAATGGCCGGCTGAAACGGGGAAACACGTAACACGGGGCTAGCACACGGGGCTCGCTCGTTCGCCCCGCTATTCGACGGCGTTTTACTCTCGGGCGGCATGCCTCTAACTTCTCTCCATATATCTCTATATACCTGTCTCTTCCTCTTCTTAACCGACGTCGTTCTCTTCTCCTCCCCTCTACCTCCTTCTTCTTCTTTTCTTGTTCAGTCCGTCTTCTCTTCTCGCTCAAGATTTTTCTCGGCGATTAAAATTTATGCTCAGCCGCGTACCCGCGTGCTGCATATCGCGTTTCGTCTCGCGCAATGCTCGTTTTGCGCCGAGTTACGCCCGACGCGCGCACGTTTTGCACGCACACCGCGAGAGAGTTGCTTGTTTTCTTCTCTTCTCGCGTCTGCGGCGCGCGATCGAGCCACATCTCGTCGTCGCTGCACGTCGTTGGGAAATCTGCCGAGACCGCGCGACAAAGAGGACCGCCGACGTGACGGTTTCCTTTCAGCGGGAACGAAATTGCGGTGGTCCCGCGGAAAGCGCGCGAGATAGAGCTCTCTGTATTTATAGGAGTAAGATTGGCATTAAAAAAAAGAGAGAGAGAGAGAGAGAGGGAGAGAAGGGCGGTTTCGTCCAATCGTCCCGCGAAACAAAAAGCTTCAGGATAAAAAAATACTGATTTCTATTCTGGCAGGTTATACCCGCCGGGGCCGCGTCCTTTGTGATCGGTGCCACAGCCTGTGCCACCGTGAGCAGATATTGCACGTCGCCGATGATATTGAATATTTAAATCGCATTGATATTCCGCGGCTGGGCAGGGAGAGACAGGGAGAGAGAGAGAGAGAGAGAGAGAATACACGACAACGTCGAGTTAAAAATATGAAGTTTTTTCGACGCGTCACAGTCGATTTCGGAAGATCGAACATCGGCGTCGATCGAAACGCCCGTGTCGCGCATTGATACCGATACGGAACCAAACGTTTCTCTCTCTCTCTCTTTCTTTCTCGAAGATATAAGTCAAACATCTCGCGTATCGGAACGTCGACAGGTACCCGATAATGACCCTTGATAGTCCGTGAATACATTAACTCGCCGCGCACGTCATTTTTGTTCTTAATTGATGTCGCAATCGAGCATCGCGATTCGTATTATAAATTCTGATATCACATTCGACGGCCGATCATCTCTCTCTCTCTCTCTCTCTCTCTCTCCGACATCTTACACACATATTGGATTTCTCTTTTACATTCTTATCCGCGGAAAATGTTCTTCGACATTTTCAGTGACACTAAACGCGCGGGGAATAACGCGCATCTCGCTCCTCGTTGCATAATGCAGCAGAAGAGCGCGTAAAACCGCCTCTCGAAGTCGTAAGACGGTCAATTTCGCGATAGATGCATTTTCGCCGCACCGGTGCACATCTGCAGGGATATACCATCTCGCGAATTCGCTCTCCTTCTCTCTCACTCTTTTTCGCTTTCTTCTTCTCTCATCACAACCCGCGGTGATGCCACAGCGAGCTCGGTCAATGAGAGTAGCCTACATTCGTCGTGTGATCTTTTCCTCGCGCATGGGCAGCGCACATAGGCCGGAACCATAAGTCCTCTCTTCAACCTTCACGTACACTCGTACACAAAGAAGAGCACAGTTCCTTCCTTCTCTCTTTCTCTCTCTCTCTCTATTTCTCTTCGTATCTCTATTCTTTCTCTCATTCTCTCTCGGCTCCCTTCATTTCTCACACACACATACACAGACGTTAGGGGACAAGTCCTACCTCCGTCCTTGTCGGGCCGATAGGATGCTGGTGTATAGTCGGGGCCCGGGATCAGAGTAGTAGGTTGTACAGGTATGCATGCGGTGGGTTGGCCGGGGGCATTCCTGCGGCGTTGCCGCGTCTCTTACTCACCGTGCCCTGAGAGAGAGTTAGGAAACGAGAGAAAGAGAGAAAAGGGCAGCAGCGAAGAAGAAGAAGAGAAAAAGAGAGAGAGAGACTTGCTTGGAAGGAGCAAAAGCGACGAGAGCCGGGTTCTCGCGCAGCCACGAGATCGAACGAGTCTTTCTGCCTTTTCGCAGAGGCAATCGAGTTTGCTACGGGAAGAGAGGACTGGCTGCCTCTCTCGCGAGACCCGTTCCCGGCTACCGCCGTCGCTCCTTGCTCCCAATATCCCGATGATGCCGCTTCTGCTTGCGTCAGGGGATCGCTAACTTCTTCCTCGTTTCCTCGTCTCCTCTAGCTGCCATCGTTGAGGGCGGTCGCGAAGGAAACTTGCCATCTTTCGCAGAGAGACAAGAGAGAGAATATGCCTAGAGAGCTTCGACACTCGTGCTCGCGCGTGACGAGAGACAGGACGACGAGAGAAGGATCGCTCCTAGTGGGATTAGCTATAATTTAATCAACGTGTCGGGAGAGAGAGAGAGAGAGAGAGAAAGAGAGAGCTAGAGTTGCATCGAGAGGGAAGGCGGTATCGATTAATGCATTTACGGTAAACGAATCAGCGCCGAGAAGTTAGAGAGGGAGAAGTTAGCGAGCAAGAAACGCACCCGGGCGGTTCTTCGTCTTCTCGCTGACGTAACTTCGATTCTCTCGTTCGTCCATTCCTGATTTCGCGTTCTAGCTAATGTCCGCTACGTACAACGGAATCGAATGAAAGGAAGTTTTGAGTTCTGGGTGGGGTTTCTCTCGCCGGTGTTCTCTCTCTCTTTCTCGAGGAGATCGCATCGCCGGCGAGCACAGAACGGATGGACTCGCTTCTACGGTAAATGAGTTCGAGTGGACGGTGGTAGCGAGAACGTGGCATCGTGGGGGCTCCTTGCTCCTCGAGAAAGTAATTGAGTTTCGACCGCCGTATTACGGCATTCGGTTCGTCTAAAACTCTCTCGGAAAGGGCTCGTTCGTGATCGAGCGCGCGCGAAAAGGCGAGGCTAAACTGTGTATAATAGATTTCTGCTCGCTACATGATTTTGCGAAATTCCCACCGCACGAAGATAGACGTCTGTCAGTTTAATTATCTGAACGTAATATCGCGATTTTATAATCCCGTCTGTGTTATTTTATTATTTCGTCTTTACACGTGAACGTTCGGCAAGTTTTTCAAATTTACGGATTTTTGTCCGCGTCGATATGTTCATTATCGCGCGCGAATACCACGTGCATTCCTCGTGGCCGAGCGTAAGACAAGCTCAGGAATTCGATCTCGCGGGACATTACGCGCCGACGAAGAATTTCAAGTCCCGATAATTCGCGCGCGCTCCTTCTCGGCCGTTCTCGTGTCTGTAAATTTGCAAGTTCGGAAACTAAAGTAATGGACGCGCGTCTCAGGGATCACAAATACGATCGAAGGATAAAGTTCACGGATGTTAACGACGACGCAGCAGCAGCAGCAGCTAACAGACAGAGAAGCGCAGCACTCTCGCAAAGATATCGCGGGGGAAGGGCAAGTATAACGAGGAGCTCGCGTTTCGTGCGAGTCGAGGGAAACGAAGTTAGCCGCCTCCATCGGCAGACACGGTCCACTGGGATCGGATCCTTGGCAAGTTCCATTAAACGCGTTACGTACCGGGGCACGGGGGGAAAGGGAAAGATTCCCAAGGGGGAATCCTTCTGCCACCGCCGGAGAAACTTGCCGCGGGAAACCCACGGTGGCCGCGATCGTAGGATGCAACCCGGAGATCTCGAAACCGAGTCAGCCGAAATTCGCCAAAAGCGAGGAAGCACATGGGATTTAGGGTTGATTATAATAATAAAAGTAATAATATCATTTTATGGACGTATGTATACGCAAAAAGTTAATGAATATAATAAAGATATGATATAAACACACGTGACACGAGCGTAGCACGCACCAAAAGACGAGATAAAAGTGCTGCTACGGGGCTCAATTTATGTAACAAAACAAAATCAAAAGAATGCGAGATGTCTCGGAATCCGGTCATACAAGAACGTTGAGAAACTAATAATTTTTATCTTATAGCTTTAGATTTTCTGGAAAAAAAAAAAATTGTCAGATCGCGAGAGCGATAATTTTCATAAATTATTTTAATAAAGTTTTATTACTCGCCTAATTTTACCCTGATGGATTTTTAATTTGGATGTTAGTTACAAAAACAACGAGATATAAGAGTTAAGGGTCCGCCCGCGTCTCATTTTACATAAACGCTTGAAAGCCGAAACAATGTGGCACGCTGCGAACTCCACGTCGTCGTCTCAGAAGAGAAGCCGGCGCGTCTATCGTCTCCGAAAGCGCACGAGAAACGACCCCCTTTTAATCCCCGAACGCTAACTACCGGCACCTCGGACGATCTCGCAATTCGGAAGATTGGTCCGCATTACGAAATTATCGTTATTCCTCTCTGCGAAAGGGTGGAATGAGGAGAGAGGGTGAGGCGGCGCAGAGAGGGCGAGCCATCGGAACGCCCGAGGCGCCAGGCTTTTTTTCGGTTAAAATATGGAAAACGTTCCGGGTAGCCCCGCGTGGATGATCTTCAGAAACGCATAATGGGACCGAGGAGGCCAATCTTGGCTCCGTTAAATCACGTTCGCAGCGATCGGGACGAGGGCAGTGCACACAGAAGAATCCTTTATCCGAGCAAACAACGTCCATCGCCTCGGGACACTGACTCGGCGCTCGCAAGAAAGGGAAAAGAGAGAAAGAGAGAGGGAGCGAGAGAAGGAGGGAAGAAAAAAAGAAAATTAAAAGCGCGTTGCCGTGAATCTCAATGCGACGAGGGAATTATATCGCGATTAAGGACGGACGAGAGACAAAGTGCTTAGTTACTGTAAATGGATCCGAGACTTCGTCCCGTCAATATTTAACCTGCCGACTATACTTAGAATAGAGAATATCTGAGATATATATATA
>QVOA01015254.1:0-18996 GCA_014825685.1 Pseudomyrmex cubaensis
ATATATATATATATATATATATATATATATATATATATATATGTATACATACATATATACATATATACGAAATGTTTTTAACGAAACTTTTTTCATTACGTGTCGAGCTGGAACTGAAATCGCTCGCTAACATTTATTAATACACATCCATCCCGCGGTTGTTTTTACACTGTGATGTATCGCATTTGACTTGCCATAATAATTAGTTAGATAAATATTTTATTATTTAGTAGAACAAGTATATCTACGTTTAATGACGCAATTTAATAAACTGCGCAAGTTACATATTCAACATTTGTGTATTTAGTCAATATTCACTATATTTTGATTTTCAATATAATTAATAATAGTGAAAACCTTGGTTTTTTTTATGAATACATATTTATATGCGAGAGAAAACAAAATTATAAAATGTAAATTCCTTGGAGCCATATATTTGTAGAGAAAACAAATCCTATAAAAAAAAAATCGCAAACATCATACAAGAATCAAAATATTTTTTTCCTCAAAACATTATTTACGTAAGTATATTTATCTACATATTCGTTTTGTGTTTTATATGTAATTTGCGTAATTTCTAAATAGCGCATGTACAGAAAATCGAAGTGAGCGCACTTCCGCACGTTGTTTATTCGCAACAATTAAGTTTGCGAAGCAGCAAGTTTATAATCAAAATAATTATATTAAACTTATTTACTTTACATGCACTTTTCGAGTAACACAAATTCTCCTTTATGTGAGCATCTCCGAAACACCTAATTAAATTACTAAAACCTTACCGAAGGACGGAAGAGGTAAAATTTCAACAAAGTTGTCTACGTAAACTATGCGATGAGAAACAAATGACAACGCCTTGCCGCGCGGCGCGTCCCGCGTTAATTATAAAATTATTATTCTGTTTTAATACGTTCTTGAATAATGCATCGCGGAAATAAGTTCCGCAATATCGCATGAAATAAATTATTCCCGAACATCCCGAGGCACGTAATGACGGGAAATATTCCGGAATCTCTTCCGGAAAAAAGTGAAGAGTCGGGCGATTCTAGTTTTTCCTTCGTTTCCGGTGCTTATCGTAATTCCCGCAGTGTCATTAGTCATTTGTTGTTACATGCAAAAAAAGCGCCGCGGCGCGGCTCTTCACGTAGGAGACGGCCGCCGACTCGATATTTTTCGTTTTAATGGCCGTTCCGGCATCGACGGCCATTTCTGAATTATTTTGCATGCGCTCCGCGCCGCCATCCCGCGAATATCCCCGGAATCATGCAGATAATGGTCGGTGATGTGCAACTACGTTACAAAGAATTCCGGCGAAGTCGGGGAGCCGTTTTTGTCTGGGAAACGACGTGTAATGGAGGAAATGCAAATTTAATGGATGACTTTCGATCGGCGATGCATAAATCGCCCCGGACATCTTTCGCAAACGAAAGAGTTTCGGTTTTCTTAGACACTCATCGTAAAACTCTCTCCCACAGAAAGAGAGAAAGAGATTCGCAAATACGAAGTTCAAACCCTGTCTTCCCTGTACCGCCTAATTAATAAACCCTGCGAATTTTATCAAAACATAAAACTTCGCTCCCCAAGTTCGCACTTATTAATACAGTAAAAAAGTTCTCAACTTTTTCAGATTTTTATTGCCTGCGCAAGATGTATCCTAAGTTTTCTTCGATGCGCGTAGCCGTCTTTTTTTTATCATCTAAATGATCTATATTTCGTTTGTACATTTTTGAGTGTCAATATTTTACATGTTCTTTTTTAACAAAAAGAAAAAGAGAAAAAAAGAAGAGAAAGCATTTTGATCAAACGCAATTTAAAATATTATATAAAATTAGATTGTTATTAATATTAAATACTGTCTTTTCAACTGCATTATCTAATTTTCAACAAACCTCTAAGATCTCTCATTTAAAACTAGAATGATACAATTCTAATACATTATTCCACACAATATTGTTTAATTGACGTTCTTCGTCGTCACAAATTTAATTCACAAATTGCTCCTCACAACTGACGTCATAAAATCAAATAATCCCCGACCGAGGTAATAAAATAGTAATTTTGACGTTATATCGCGTGTAATTTTTCGTTTCTCATTGCTGTACTACGTAATTCGACTTGAAAATTGCACCACATCACGACATCGCGATTATCCGGAACTGTGCAAAAAAAGGCGCAGGAATCGCGTCCAATTACTCAAACAGCGATTGTCGGTCGGCGAGACAACTCAAGCGAGAAACACGAGGATATATATATATATATGTTTCTCTCTCTCTCTCTCTCTCTCTCTCTCTCATTCTCTCTCTTTCTTCTGTCGTGACTGTAGCCTAGCTGTGGATGACAGTTTCTCCTCGTGAGACCTCGTCCCGATATATCAGCGTCGTCCTTTAACCTCGAATAATTGTACGACTCCCGCCTCCTGTTCTTCTCCCCTCCCGATCCCTCGCTTTCGAAATATCTGCCGGTATCTTGAGACGTAAAATAATTCATTTGCCAAGCGTGCGCGACACGCTCGGGCTAGACGGTGTCCCTGATACGGCGCGCGCTATATGCAGTCGGAAAACACATTCGAAACGTTGCCGAAGCGACTCCTGTTTACCCGCAGAATAATCTTGGAAATTCCGCTGACTTGATACCGCCGACGCTTACAAATTGTAGCACGATAATGGAAAGTCGCAATAATTACTTATCTCGCGTCGCGCTGTTGCGCCAACAAACGCCGGGTTAACCGTGGATTATTTAACTCGTTTCGCAACCGGAAGCAGAAAAGGTGTAACGTCAAATTACATTAAATTACATCGAGTTTTGTCTCCTAAGTACGTTCAATCTTCGTTCTCGTTCGTTCGTGGAAAATGTCCGGTTTTTCGCGCGTAAACGACGAATTAACGTGTTTCGTTATTTTCTAATATATACGCTAACGTCTCCTCCTCCGGCTTAGCGCGGAATCAAAAAGCAAGCATTGGAGCTTCTGAGAGAAAAAAAATCTCGTCCAGAAAAGAAACCTCGTAACTGTGAAAAATACCAACGTCCCTTTTAATTAAGATCTGCTTAATGCAGGTTCACAGGAACCGACTCGAGAGTTCTTTATAAAAAAGTGAGTCGCGCATATTCTCGCACGTACAGGGTGCTTCATGAAAAAACTTTAACGCTTATATATGCGGCAATGACTTCTTTCGGAGAAACAGAACTGATAGCACAAAAAATAACAAGTCGTGATAACAAATGTATTCTGCCTTCAGAGAGTCTCCGTTTATCTTCGCTTGACTCGAAATAGAAAAAAATTAACAAACTATTACACAATAATACTCTCTGTACATACATATGTTAACAGTGTTTTTGGAGCACTCTGTACACATGTGCAAACAAAACGTAACTTTGACCAAGAAAGCTCTCGTATGAATTACAATGCTAGATGGTAAAATGGAAAAGTAGAAACTTCGGCGTAATTCCGCTTTTGAAGAAAAATTCAAAGTACGTCAGTCAAGAAGCTTAGTTTAGAAGCACATTGTGTCCATTTGTTCGTGGTCATTTTTTCGTGATATTTAGTAAAAGAAAGAAATTTTTTTTTAACGTGAACAAAATGCAAATCCAATATTTTGGAATTATAAGTTCACTTTTTTTATAACTCGAATTTTTTAGACTGAGACCACCTGCTCGACGGTTGACATAGCGACCGGTTAGGTTCACATCTGGGTCGGTCAAGAAATGAACCTAACCGGTCAAGATGTCAATCTAACCGGTCAGGATGTCAACTTAACCGACCCAGGTATGAACCTAACCGGTCAGGATGTAAACCTAACTGACCTAAGAAAAATTCTCTCACAAAAATTGTTATCGCGTTGTATTTACAAAATATTTCACTTTCGCGTGATAAATACCTGACGTACCGCAACTTCTTTTCGGTAGTCCTGCGTGTAATGACGCACGTGTTATTCTATCTTCGTCGGCAAATGCTGACACTGAATTATGTAGATGCTCAAAAGCGGCCGATAATCCCGGAAGGTGGCGGCGAACGGTAAAGAGCGCGGCCATTAAGCAGCGCGCGTAACTTTTCGCGAGATGAAAAGGCATGTTGAATCGACGTTCGCCCTTCCGAAACTCGATTCAAAGTTACTTTAACGCAGTTTATACAGAGCGAAAGTCCAACCCTTCCCCGTCTCTCTAACCGGTTGCCGCCCCGTGTTTCACCGAATAATGAATAAAGTGTTAATATTGTCGCGGTTTTCTCTGATATAATCCCGCGTACATTCGAATGCAGTGCGCGTATTGTTCGAAATGCCATTTAACGATCGAACACACGCGCGCACACACACACATACACACACACTGCGATTCGCAGCAAGAAATATAAGCTCAATGCGGCCAAATTAATCCCTCGGAGGGATATTTCCGCAAATTTATTATGAATTTAATATATATGTGAATTATATATTTGCCTTTACGCGCGAGTTTCTCTAAACGGTATTTCAACTATTCTATAAATTTTGATCGCGTTTTCGTCATCATTTTGATGATTGAAAACGTTAGAACAAGCTCTCAAATATAGCATCAGCCGTTCAGTTTCGCGTGTAATTCGAGAGATCGACTATGTAGTAGCACGTCACCATTTCGGATATGTCTCTTCTGTGATATCGTTTCTATTTTCGGCAGAGCGTGCCATAATCTTATTTTCTCTTCAAGGATTTAATAAACTCGACCGAAGAAATGCGACTGCGCGAAAAAAACGAGGAAACAAACTTTGTTATCTGTCATATACGTTCTTTTCACAGTGTTCTGGCTGTTTCCCCTGTTTCGTCTCGCCAACGATTTTTCGGCGTCCCTTTTTTACGTGTTTTTCCGCAGCGACGGCGGCGACGTCTCGTCAACGTCGCGAACTTCCGACGCGCCGCGTTTTGGCGTAGAAGCGTTTCTCCGTTTCCATTCTTCTCCCGTTTCGATCCCTTTTGTCGAGCAACTTTCGAAAGTCAGAGGGAACGAGCGCGAATCAAGTGTCAAATATTTTGGAAGTGTAAACAGGTGGAAAGTCTATCCGTTCTCGTTTTTCCGAGCTCCCCGGCCATTTTCCCCGCCGCCCGCCCGGAGGGTTTTTCCCCCGGCAAGTCAAAAGTTCCGCGATCTTAATCGTGAACGTCTTGACCCGGCGAGCGCGAAAAGGACGAGAGAGCGAGAGAGCTAAGTTGACACTCGACGAGCAAAATTTCTCTTTGCACTATCCGCGCGACAAATCCGTGTCATCCGGGATTTTCGCCCGAGTCTTCCGAAAATCCGCTTCTCCCCAGCTGTGAGAGAGTACAGGTTCTTTAATAATGACGACAATTATCACAGCGTTTCTCACGCGTGTATATCTAATCTATACATCTATAAGCGCTCTGATGCGGTAAATTTTATAATTATACGATTAGGAAAAACAATTAAAAAATTCATTTCTGCACATTTTACACCGAGAATTTCAATGTATCCTTTTTTATCCTCGCCGGTTCGTTAAAAAATATTTTGATTGTTAAAATATTTTCTTTGTGACTTTAGATCACGATATAATGTGCTACACGTATTTAAAAAGATAATAAGATTTTGCAAAAAAAAAAAAAAAATGTTAATTCTCTCTTCGATGATAATCACGGCAATTTAATTTGCTAATGCAACATTAGAACGACCTCATATTCGATTGATCCGCCGCGCAAAAGTGAGAACAAAGGCCGAAATCACCGGTCGCCATATTGACGTAATTACCGAGGGTTCATGTTTCGCAAGCTGTAAGTGAATTATGTAAATTAAGTGCGCGCCGCAGTACGTTACTCCGGCGCGCGGAAAATGGCCGCGTGAAATAAGCGATTATTCAGGAATTACCTCGATAATTTATAGCCGCGCAATGAACATACGTGTCGAATGTGATGGACGTTTAATAGCTCCATAGAAATGCCTTTTGTTCTTTCTCCCTCTCTCCGTCTCTCTTTCTCTCGACATTCTGAAGATATTGTCCTCTTTTATCAGACAGAAGTTTTCATTTGGACAGGTCCTTTATATTCCCGCCGCTTTCGCACGTGACACTTCACTTTTATCTGAGCAGAAATATTCATATATGTTCTCGCGCGCGCGACAATGACGAAATTAAATTCTATAAGAGTACATCAAGATATCGCGTAACATTTTGTACATAAGTGTTATGTCGCGTTGTTCGAGAGAGATATTGTCTTATCGGCGTGACGTATTACATTTCCTTCTCGCCAGGATTATCATTTTTACGAAAGCTTCGAAAAACAAAAAAAAAACAGGAAGAAACATTACAGGTAATCTATACTTGTTTCCGCGGAAATTCCGTCGGAGTAATATCTCGCTTTATACGTCCTCGTATTTTCCCACGTAAGAGCTCGTCGAACCTAAAATCGCGACGCTATCAAATTTACGGCTGGATATCTTCCGTAGAGGTAGTTAATAGCGATGACGACGACGACGATGTCGTAACGCGCGCAAAGATCGCGGGCGTTTCTGCGCGTGTTCTTTCCGTCGAAGAGAGAGAGAGAGAGAGAGAGAGTTTTCCTCCGCGCGAATTCTGCGCGCCGATAATTGGAGATGAAGCGTCTGAGCGCGTCACGCGATCACGAGCCGGGAGTATAATACTCCCTCGTAACACACCCTCGTGTGGCAATTAATACCACGTCGAAGCATCCGTTAAACAGGCTCCTCTCTCCTCTGTTTCGAATTATCGCCACCGTGACACGGCGCGAGATCCAGAGCACATTTTACAGCTCGTGAAAGCGGCTATAATAAATCGACCGCGCGATGTGCGTGTCGTAAAGCTTCATTGCGAATGGCTCCCTCGTTTGACTTAACGCCCCACTCGACCTCTCATCCCCGCTCATTGCTCTTTCGCACCCGGATGATAAACTCGAATATTACAGCTGGCACGCAAGAGTGCATTAAAGCATTATGTATCCTGTGTGTTCCAGCGCGCTCTCAAAAGTCTCTTTCTCTCTCTCTTGCATAATTCTCGCTTCACTTTGATATTCAAAATCGATTTTTAAAGTCGCGTTCGCCTTTCGTCTGAAAAGGAAGCGCCGCGCGGCGATCCGTTTGAAATATAAGAAAAACGCACCGAACATCTTGCGGCTATTAACGCGCCATTTCGCATTATGCGCCGTCTCGCGGAGGGTAATTTGGGACAAGAAAATATTTATCGGCTAACAAGTTTACCTGGAATAAATCCAGGAAAAGGGCGCGCGCGGCAAATGCGAGGAACGAGACTCCTGAAGAAAGAAGGGGGAGGACGAAAGAAGCTGCGTGATGCGGAAAGGGCGAGGAGGATTAAGTTTTCCCGGTGCCTAAGAGTTCACGAGCGAGCCACTATAAAGAAAGAGGAGGAGAGAGAGAGAGAGAGAGAGGCGTTCGTGCAAGACGGCGAGAGAAAAAAAAATAAAAGGAGCAGCCCGAGAGGTAAACGGTGCAAATTAAGCGGCGGTGCGCGGGAAATGCAGTTTTCCTTCCACTATCCCTCTTCTCTCTCGGCTCTTTCGCGGCCGGCCGCGCCGGGCATTAGAGAGCCGCCTTCGAGCTTAACGATCGTTCCCCTTTCTCCGCCCTCTCGCTCCGGGGCCGAAAGAAAACGCCGAAAACTTCCGGCGCTCTTCTCTCGCGATCTCCCGCGCGTTTTTACGCCCGGCAGCTGCCGCAGATCGATTTCACGGCTCGCCCGCGCGCGGGCGGTCGCGGGCTTGTCCCGACACGCTGTAAACGCGACGACGCCTCGCGCTATTTGTTACATAAAGCGATCCAAAAACTTGCACGCGCGCGGGAGAAGTCTTGTCTCGCGAGCGGAATATTTCGTTTCTTTTCTCGACGGCGAAAGTGTGTGCGACACGTGTAGTAAATGCGAGTTGAATGGCACACGTTTATACTGAGGGCGAGATTTCGTAATTTTGGTGACAACATCAATTTGTTTTTTTTTTTTTTTTTTTTACGAAAAAACATATATTCTCTTCTATATAATCACGTGTAATTGATATATTGTTTTTATATTGTTTATCTGCACCAAGAAAATAATTCTCTCTAATTCTGTTTCAATTATCACCGTATGAACGAGCGAGGCAAATCTATTTGGTCGAAAGTAAAACGCAAAACCAACAATAAGCCCGTTTTGGTAGCGCAGAAACGCCCCGGGAAATGAATTTTTATTCGATGTCCCACTCGAAATTGAGTTTCGAAATTCGCGCGAGTACATTCAACGGAATAATTAAAAATCGGAACGCGGCGCGTTGCTAAAAACCGACGCGCATGTAGTAGACGATGAGTTACACGTAACGTATCCGCCGCGCGATATTACGAGATTACGGAAGACGCGAGACGTCAATTTAATTGATTGCAACATAAATTCGTCAAAACGCGCCAAAACTACGCAGCGTCCGCGTCTCTCTGTTTCTCCCTGGCGCTTAAAATGTATTTCGAGTTCTCCGTTACGTATATCGAAAACATTTCGACGTCGATTTATTCGCTGTCAACCTGCCAGCGCGATTGTCCCCATATCGTAATACCGTAAAAGTAACCTCCCGTTTTCGTATCCGAAAACGTTTCTCGCGCGCGCGATGGAAAATTGGGTGCGGCGCGGCGCTTTGTCGCGCAAACCATTTGCGCTTTTGTTTAAAAAAAAAAAAAACCGTCACGTTACAACCAGCAACGGTTAATGCCGTCCGATTAAATGTCGCGGTCGTCATGTGCGTTTTCATCGCGCGATTTTTGCGCGCGCGAATCAACAAGAAAACGCAATCGTCACACGGTCCTAAACGCAACGGTTATATTGCGACGTTTTCACAATCTGTACATATACACGAGAAAATAACAGCCGGTTATATTTCACGCGCGCCGAATTACTTGTTGTTTACCCGTGTGTTATTTCCGCGTGCGTTAATCAAACGAGAGAAAATTCGCGAGAATTCGAAGCGACCAACTGTCGCGCGCATTTTCGACAAAAATTTGCGACAATCTAAACTTAATATTTTTTTTTCTCGAAGAAAATAGCACACTTAAGCTTTTATTTCGGCTCGTAGCAACAAAAGGTCTTCCAATGCATAAAAGTTGGCAATATCTCACTCTGTGTGTGTGTGTTAAAAATGCACGACAAGAATGAGACCGGAATGAATACACATAGCTCGAGCCGAGCTTTTACGGAACGTGCTCTCGCGTCTTAAGTTAGCGGAAGTCTGAAGTTAGCGGAATTTTTTAAGTCGGCAAAATGAAGAGCGTCATTAAACCACGTGTATCATCGCAGAGCAAAGTTGTACTAAAAAGTGCATGAATTTACTAAAGAAAAAAAATACGACGCTGTTTCGATTATTTATCCTCTTCTTATTTTTTAACATAAAAAAAAACGGATATTCAAGTACTAATACATTGTAGCGGTTTTGCCTTTGTGTGTTTTTCTTATCGCTGATTATGAATTTGAAACTAATCTCACGGAGCGAGAGGAATGGGAGGGGTTGATCAATATTTCAGCAAAACCGGCCGTAAATATCTCCCCGACCGCGGGATATTGTATAAATAATTACCGCAAACGCGTGTGTGTATAAAACAAATCCGTCGGTCAGAGACCAACGTCAAACCCAATGAATTCTTAAACTGTTCGATCCGCTCAACATCACGCCCATTGATTCGGTTGCTCTTTGAAGGAGAGAGAGAGAGAGAAAGGGGGAAAGATACGTGCCGCGGAATAATATTATAACAAATTCACGGTCCGTGCGTTTTCTTTCCGTTCGCGTGAACGAGCCCTGATCGTAAAAAGGCAAAGGGCCGTCAAAGGGTCCCGCGTTTCGTCGCGTCGAAACCGCCCTTGTCTTGTATATGTACGCGAGGGCATTTGTCCGACGTGTTATAGCTCGCCCGCATACCGACGTATATCGCGCTGTATTGACGCATATTCACGCATACCGACACGGACGCATGCCGCGAAATATTTCCCTTCACCGAGTCATCGATCGCGCGCACACGCATGGAATTGGATGTGCGTGTCGAGAGAGAGAGAGAGAGAGAGAGCGTGAGCGCTGATCGCGCTGATCTGTAATAGACATCTAATTGCAGTAATGCGCTAATGAGGCTGCACTGCTCTCCCTGGATATCGCATTCCGCGCCGTAATTCCATGCGTCGTTTAACTTCCCGAAAACGGGCGCGCGTGATGTTATGCTCGTCGATTCTACTCTTTGAGAGCGCGCGTTCACGTCGCTGTATCGAATTTTCGACCTGTACATCTCGTTGGCGCGCACGAGTGCAAGATAGTTTCGGTGGTTAGGATCTTCGACGTGTTGCGCGCGTTTAAGATGTAAAATTTCTGTCTTCATTTTTACAATTTTTGTAAAATCGAAACGTGAATAAGAAACTTATCGTCAGAGAATTGTTTTACTCGAAGTTGCGCGTGACCGCGAAAAAATGTGGACTTTGAAAACTTTCGCGCGCGTCAGAGTTCTAATTTTTGGACTGAGAACAACATAAATTTTTACACGTGTAAAGTAATTATCGCCGTCTTAACCAGTTTCGCTTTAAATCGTCCTTAACGCGTCTACTTCGGAATGGAAGACAAAAGCGCGCGACGCTGCGCTTTAAAGTCATCGCAACCGCACGAACGACGTACGTAAAGCCGGGAAAGGGGAGGAGAAGAGTAAAATAGAAACCGAGCGAAGTACGAACGAAGACGGTCTTGTTCATTTCTCGCGCTGCGCAAACAGCCCCGACGAGGATCCGAAAAACAGAATAAGTGCTCGCAAATGTAGTTACCGCGATTTAGTTGCGGTCTCTCTACGCTACGTGAAAGTGCCGTAAGGTCTCGTCCGCCACAATCTAGCGCTCCCGCGTGTTTCCGAGCTACTTCATCCCCCTTCCCGCCGCGCCGTGAGCTTCCATTAGTCGAGAAGAACGGAAGAGAGAAGACAAACACCCCGTAGGCGCGCGCGAGAAGAGACAAAGAGCAACGCGGGCGAAGGGAGTGAAGACGACGGGGAAACAAAAACAGAAACAGAGAGGCTGAAATACAACGGCGAGAATGCGAAAAGCGATGGGGAAAGGGGAGAGGGATGAGAAACACAGAGAGCGACGCGCGTGACGAAGAAGCGCAGAGAAAGGAAGATGGACCCTGCAACAGTAGACTCATTTCTCAATCCGCACCGACTCGGCGCGCGTCCCTCTCTTCTTTGTCTGTTGTCCGTTCTTTCTCTTTCCATCTGCCGCTCCCAGAGAGACAGAGACGACCCGAGACCTTTCACCCACTTACCAGCACTTCGCGCTAATTGATTTCAAGTGTAACGAATTGTTTCGGCTGCGTCGGGCGAACACGCCGGGGCACACGATATAAATGGGTTACGCGGTATGTCAGTCGCTGCACAACGCCCCAGAACAACGAAGGGACAACGATGTTTGCGCTGAATCAAGGATGCGGACTCGGAAAGTTGCATTATGGCCAATTCCTCGAGCGGCATTTACGCGACTTGTCTTTATCAGCGCTTTTAACGCGAAATTCGTGAATTCAAGTCTATTCACGGCGCGTGACTCGTCGCTGATTCTCTTCAAATTTGCGTGCAACATTTTTACCTCACAAATTTAACAGCGTTCCAGTGATTGTCCCACGTGTATTGATTCGTTAGACATTTATTGAAGAAAAAATTGTTAGATATGTAAATGTTTAACATAACAATTTTCAAGTATCTTCAAGATGTTAAGTTTTTAAATATTAATTCAACTTTATATATATTATAAATACGCGATTGCAAATGTCCTTTTAACAAGTGTCCGACCAGTGTCAGTGTGAGACACTTGCTCGACTACGTTAAATTACAAAGGACGTGTGTCAAAACAAAGGGATGAAGATTCGCTATTATTAATTTGCAAAAGTTTTACAATCGGATGCGCACAAGTGCAACATGATTGCGGGAAAGAGAGAGAGAGTGCGCGCAACCGGTTTAATGGAGCGAATTCTTAATGAAACCTAGCGCGCGCGTACGACGCTTGTTCTATGTAATTAAAAATAAAAAATCGCGCTTCGTAAACGCGGCGGATAACGCGCGCGAGCTCTCTTCCGCGATATCTTCAAGAATATTTATTATTATCACTCTGCGCCATTGTTACGCGGCAGCGGCGCAATAGGATTCCCGCTATAGCATCTCCGCTCGGGCGTGATTAAAGAGCAGCACGTAGAAGAATCTTGACAATTTGAGACGCGACTGTCGCGACGCGGTCTTAATTTCAAGAAAATTATTAATGCAGAGCACAGAATTTCCTTCCTTCTCCGCTTGTGCTTGCGCGCGCGTGCGAATATTTACCGGCGCATTTTCGCGCGAGAGACAAACCCATATATCTTCGGCCAGTAGGAAATATATATTCGATCGATCGAAAACGAGCGTATCGAAAAGAAAAAACAATTATTTGTCGCGCAAAATCGCAAAAATTTCGTAATCGATCTCTCTAACAAAGTTGTACTGCGTTGCAGAGTTACTTACGCCCCACGCGCGAACACACCGCATTTCCCCGACTATCCCTCATCTCGGCGCGTCGCGAGTTTTCCATATTTTCAATATAAATATTTTGTCGAGTATTTCTCGCTTTCTTCGCAAAAACCCGTCGCGCGGGCGCGGCTCCCATGTGTTTAAAAAGCCGACGAGATTCGATCCCCCTTTTTTTTCGAAACAACATAAAAAAAAAGAGAGATACAAATATCGATCCCCACCGATCGGCGCAGTAGAAAAAACATAAAATTGCAGCGGCGCTCGGAAATTTTTTTTTACGAGTTTATTGCAAAATGTTGCGAGCGTAACAGCGACAACCGGGATCTGCTTTTGAGGAAGAGAGAATTGTATTTTTTTGTTCGCACCCAGCGTTGCGTGAGAACCAAAGTGCGTTTTCGACGCGTTTCAATAATAAAAAGCTTTTCACGTTTAGATTAATCTTAATATTTACAATTTATAAAAAATTTCTTTTTTTTTGTTGCATTCACACGTACATCAAACTCGACTTAAGCACGGGCGAAATTGATCGAAAAATACGCGCGCGTATGTGTGTGTTGTGCAACGATTTGCCCCGCAACACCGAAAGCAATACCGACGTTCAATTCTCGCCCAATTGAAGCTGCTCTTATCACCGTCGTGCGTACGTGCAGGTTGTTTGGATATAGCAGGAGAAATTTTGTTTTCGAAAATAAACACAAGGCGAAGTATCTTTTTTTTTTTAGAGAAAGCTAAACAAATTCGTTTGTGTTCTGTGTTTTTTACGCGCGTTTTATCGCGTTTTAATTCCTTTGTGCACGTACGCATAACTTTCCGCGCGCCATAATGTCGCGTCAAAGACACTCTTTTCCGCTCGCATAATATTTCGCTCTGATATTTCATCGTTTCCCTCTTACGAAGGAAGAATATTATTTTTTATTCAACGAGAGAGATTCGCTGTGAGAATTCTCTTGCACGACGAAATTTCGCTCGACGAATTTTCCGAATTCTTTTTCGCCGGTGTAGGTACACGAGCTCATTAGCATATAGCAATACGATTAGACGTCCATTATGGGAATTCGATGCGGTTCTGCGGCCGATGTTACAACACTATATCACCGTTTACAACTACAACTCCCGATATCGACGTTGCGTGCGCCAATGCATCTCGTCGGCCATCCATGTCCAATCCAGATTGCGATTTATATAATGGCAACAGACGATTTTTCAAACGATTACGCGCGCCGCACGACGTTAAACTAAAATGTGAAATTAATCAGAGAGAGAGAGAGAAAGAGAGAGAGAATGAAAGCCGCGAGATATATTTCACAAGTTGTTGCCTCCCTGTTGTATTTTTGCTTTTGTTTTGTCAAAACCGAGAATTCAAGAAGCGCGATTTTTTTCGCATTTGTTTTTGAAAAACGACGCGTCAAGTGCGATCTATCGATGAATAAACGAATAATCTTTCCATATTTGCGCGCGAGATCGGAATGAATGAGCGCAGGGGTTCGTTGATCTTAAGTGTTTGTCTCTCCTTTTTCTCTTTCTTCTGCCGGCGCGCGATTATCATCATTGATGTGGCACGTACATATCGTACAACCGATGAGACCCCGCGATAAAGCTGTTCAACTGGTTCCATTCGCCAATAACTGCATCGCGTGTCTCTTTTTTCCTCTCGCGATCCGCTCTCTCTCTCTCTCTCTTTCTCTATCACGAGTCTCTTGTATCTGCCGGCTTGGATCATCATAACAATGGTCGGAACTGCGCGCCGCGGCGAACTGCATTCCGTGAAATTCTCGGAATTCTCTGATTGTTGTTGAGAATAAATTACGCCCGCTAACGAACGAAAAATCGCGGCGTTTTAAAAACAACATTTGCGCGGGAGTATTCGTTTGCACAATATATAGTTCGTCGCTTTTCGTACTTTGAATATTTCAGATGCTTTGTGCAAAGCGAGAGAGAGAGAGAGAGAAAAAAAAACTATATAATAAACTTATGAAACTAAATTCGAACAATTCAATTTTCGCATGAACAGCATTAAAAAAAAAGAACAAACAAACAAATATTGGTTACGAAAATCTGATAAAAAAATATAGTTATTTCACTACGTTGCAAAAACATATATCGAGTTATTAATATTATTATTAAAAAAAAAAAAAATACTCTCACACGATATACAACACGAGCGCCGGGATGAGAGCGCAAATGCTACTTTTAATATATCGTAAATATCATCGAGACGCAATTTAAACGTGCAAACTTTTGCGATTTATTATACGCTTCTCCCGACAATCTTGACCGACTTAGAGATACAACGAGATATTAATTCTCTGTCATAATGTCTTTTTCCTGTTCTGCTAGCGAATAATGACACGTTCTTTATAAGATCGATAAAAGCGAGACACCGGTCCCCCGGCCGGCACGATCTCAATTCTTCTCCTTCTTTTTTTTCTTCTTCTTCTTCTTCTTCTTCTCCTCCTCCGACATCTGACATTTCCAATTGTTTCTAAATCTACGTCACCTTCTCTTGCAACAGAAACAATTATATCGCGTCGCGGAGCAGATTTATTTGTCCGTCCCTCACGTTTTGAATTAGATTGTCATCTTGAAAACATCGACAGGGAAAACCGATCGACTCTTGCTCTCTCGACGATGAGTCTCAAATCGGAGAGAGTTTGTATATAAATCACATTTTTGACAATGAATCCACGTAATACAGAAAGTTACAAAGCAAATAAACTACACTTTGATTACTGATTGTTCGCAATCCGATTTTCGCTACATGTTACATTGAATATCTCGTTTCAAATAACTTCGATGGACTAACAAAAATTAATTCACTGCAGTTGCAACACGTTTTGCGCGCGCGCAGAATTAACCTTTGTATACGCAACGCTTTGTCCAATTTAGCTCTCTCATCGTGTCAAAACTGACAACTTCAATTTTCGAGTTATTTCGATATAACAATATTCGAGAACTAAATCATCTAAACTGTGACCGAACATCAACGTGATGAAAACAAAAAAACAAAACTAATCTCTTTCCGACAGTAATTAGTATATTGTTTGTTGTACGGTCTTCAAACTTTTTCTCTCCCCGACAGTATGTTCGCTCGTTCTGTTACTACTATACTTAAATGTTACTTCGTGATAAAGGATTTCTCGATAATCCTAGCAAACACTTAAACAAAACTTTACGCGAGTGTAATCCCGGCTTTGCGGCTCGCTCTGCCAACTCATTTTCATTATACCGACTTCGTTTCCGTACACAGAAATTCGTACGGAATCCATTTCTCACAGAGCTGATTACAAATTACCAAGCTCGATCTTTCTGAAATTGTTTACGTTCGAGCAGAGAATGTGTCAACGTGCGTCATCCTCCGACTTTTTTCTACAATTTTTTCATATCAGAAAAAGTTTTTAACTTCAAATCCATCTTTTCGATAATAATCTCGAAAATAATACACGACAATTTTAGTTTCACAATTAATCCACAAACTCGCCAACTTTACTCGCCGGATTTTCGGTTTAAAATTCTTCGACGCGACTTCTTCGCTCGCGAAAAGAGCATTGACTTGACTCGCGCGGCTGCCAAGCGAATCGGAAGAAGACACAAGGACCCGCTCTTGTGACTGATCGAGAGACAAGCGAGAGGAAGCTCAACGTCAGGCGAGAGGCGAGGTTCGAGTTGTTCGAGGGATAAAGTTTGCCTCGAGGCCTCCCCCTGGAAATCTTTAAGCGCGCGCGAGCGGACAAAGTTTTCGGCTTCGCTCGCAACGCAACGCATACCGTCACGCGGCGATGCATCACTTGCCGCTGCCGCCGCATGCATGGCGTTGCATCGGTGGCAGCCCAGCGTCGTCGGTGGCACGTAGTAAACTATCGCGGAAGTGTATTTAACTCGTCGACGAAACTTGGGAAAACGTTGAATTCCAATTTCCCCGGTCCGCGCGGCGCTGTTACCAGCCGCGTCGCTTTGCGCGTTTATCGCTGAAAAATATCCACTCGATTCTCTCCTCCGCATTCGGCGTCGCCGTCGCTTCAAATTACTTCCATCTCTATTTGAATTAAACGTGAAAATTTATCGCACGTCGAACACGCGACGCTCTTCCGCGCGACTGTGCGCGCGCGAAAACCGATGTATCGAACGGAGGTGTTTTTTTTCTCTTTTTTTTTTTTTATTCGAAGTATTTACTTTATGGGGATTACACGACTTCTACGCAATGAAAAATGTTTCTCCATTTACGTGAATTTGAAGGGTTAATCTCCGCTATGTCGCGCGAGAGATTTCAAACGGGAAATGCGCTTTATACGTGCCGGCACGACGACGAGAGGACTGGATCGAATAGATAGGAAGAGGAGACCGCGAGAAAGAGAGCGAGAGAGAGAGAGAGAGAGAGAGAGGGAGAGTGAAGGACGGAGTAAAGCTCAGATACGAGAAAGTAGTACCGCGACAAAAGTTGGGAAACGGAATCAACGTCGAGATTCGCCGCGCGACTAACGACCAACCATATAATTAGAGCGTCGCCGAATCTGCCGCCAAAGTTTCGAACCGCATTGGTCGGCTGACTTTTCAATTTTGCGGAAGAAAGACCCCTCTCTGCGGTTCGATGTGAAACTTCGGGTTTCTCTCTCTCTCTCTCTCTCTCTCTGTCTCTCTTGCTCAAATTAAATCCGGAATGCTGTTGCATTCGATCTCCCACGTAATGGCGGCCGAGCGCAATCGCTCGTTATATCGGCCAATGGCACAATTGTTTTCAGTAACACGCTTCTCGATTTCGCATCCCTCGATCGACGGATAATCACAATTTTCTCATAATTACGCCGCGCCCGTTTATAATATCTTTGGAATCGCAGCTCCCGATTGAGAGAGCGACGAGAGTGCGGTATCAAAGGTCCATAAAATTTATTATTAATTAAAACTCGACATGTATATTAATATATACATAGACTCTCCTTCTCTCTCTCTCTCTCTCGACATTTCTATTTAATTAAACCGTCAATATTACGAATCCTTAATTTCGCGGTTGTTCCAGCAGCTTCACAAACAGCAGCCTGGATATCGATCGAAATCTCGAGCGCGCGAGAGACTCAAGATAATATACATTAATTATACATCGCATTAACCTAATAATATGCCAACGGTTATTCAGCGAACAATGCATATTCATCGAGAAAACAGTACAATGAATTTATCGTTCGAGTATAGGGCCGCAAAAACTAGTCGCGTAATTGCGCGGCGTGTGTCTCTGAAACCTGCTATTCCCCTCTGCGTCTTCGAAGATGCAAAATAAAACGCGCAAACGTGACGATTCTTAATAATATAAATATTATAAATGATAAGCTGTAATAATAGAGGCTGTCAAAATGTCACCGATGTAAAATAGACGTTTCGGAACTTGAATAACGAACGAGCGACTCGTATCTACGAGAGCGATATGTGAAACGATACGTGCCGGCGTCAAAGGGAACTTTGATAATGGCGTTCAGATGGACGCGAATAAATAAAAAGGAAGAGGCAAAAATAGAAACCCTCCCATTTATAATACCGAACGGCATTTAAATGGCTTTTCATCGTCAAATCCGGCGGCAGCGGCGGCGGCGGTGGTGGTGGTAGGGGTCCATTTATTTGTTCGACTGTAAAACTTTTTTTTACAACAGCCGCGAGTGCGACGGATTGTTATAACGGCAAAAAAATGTCATTTGCAATGAAATTTAATCTACAAGTAATATCTCGTTTCACCGAACAGAGAGCGCACACAGGCAGCCAGCCCGCGGTACCTAACCGGTAAACAAACCGTCAAATCAGAAATCTTTTCACGTTTTTGGAATCATTAAACAAACATTAATTATTGATATTTAATGCAAAAGAGAGGAGGACAGAGAGACGCGCGTTAAAATACTCTTCTCTTCTTTTGTACGTATCTTCTCCATTTATAATCAAAACGCGCGCGCGTTTCATTTTGCATTTTATGTTGTTCGAGTTTATAAATTCGTAATGACAAAAACTACTGAAAGAATTAAAATTCGCGATTGACGCGACTGTCGTTCGTATATATCGCTGCGGGGAACCCGTACGTGTAACGTCACGCGCGTAGCAGCGTCGTCAAAATTTTATTTCGCGCACACGCGTCGGACTCGGCGTTTGTCCGACGCCGACCCGACGCGCGTTGCAACGGTTGCGATATGTAATAATTATTTGCGCAGCGAAGTTATATCGCTGCAAACCGCACAAAGGGGGCCCGCCAACAAGCATCCACAAAGCGCATTCAAATTTCAGCCAACGAATCGATCTACCCGTTCTGTGCCTCGCCGCCAGTTAGCGAAGTTGCATCTGTGTGTGAGAGCAGCTCCACAATTCTGCAGATAAACGGCGCATGAAACATTTCTCTCTCTCTCTCTCTCGCTTTTCCTCTCAGAAATTGCGGTTTCGTCTTAATAGTCGCGTCTTTCTTCGAAACGCCGCATTTTGACGCCGCGCATTGTTTCATCCATCAAGTTCCGAAGCAAAACGCGCGGATAAAAAAAAAAAAAAAAAAAAAAACAAAAC
>QVOA01015255.1:0-42940 GCA_014825685.1 Pseudomyrmex cubaensis
TATATATATATATATATATATATATATATATATATATATATATATATATGTACACGAGTCGTTTTTACAGTACAAGATATGATTTTAAAACATAGTTTGATTAACTTTTAAAAGAATAAACCGTTTCTAAATTTGTACGAACCATATTCCATTAGTTATATTGAATTATCTTTGAATTATTTTAATTTTTATTTCGCGTTGGTTTTATTCATCGGGGTAAGTTTCATAAAATACTGCGTGTAAAATTAAAATCCCTGAGTAATATAATGGACATGTGTGTGCGCGCGAGACACACGTCGTGTGTTTTTAAAAAAAATTGCCACTGCACGCGGAGATCATATCGTGATTTGGACGCGGTCGCGAGTATATAGCGCTATTCAAACGCATTAAAGGATATTTGACCGAATCGTGATTGAAGCGTGAATGGAATATGACCATCCGTCATAACGTGAATCGAGTGCGAGTTTATTGCATAGAAATATATGTACACTGATTTGCGCGAGAGACCGCCGCGTACGTATATGTACATTTGTATCAAATTCTATTAGATATGAATGATTAAACAATTAATGCAAAAATCATTTTTTATTAACGCATCGTTGCTCAACCTTTTATACATTTGTAAGAAATATTTGTTAACAATTTTCTTAAACTGAATTGCTTCAATATTTATTCTACAAAAAACGAACGTATTTACATCAATTTAAAAATCAATTTGACGCGAATTAACTGCGCACACGCCGCACGCACAAATTTGTACAAATAAGTTCTCTGAAAATTTATATACTTTTCAGGAAAGTTGTTTTTCGTATGTTTATTACTTGAAAACTTATGACGTGTAACGCGAGTCGAGAAAGATAGACGCGCGAAGAAAGCGTTGCGATTCAGAGTAACAATTATGCCAACCAAGAAAGTTTGTTGCTCTTTACAGCATGTATAAATAATAAGATATTTTTCAATTTTTCAAAGAGTATTTGTTATAAAATCCGCGTTTTCTTCTTGCACGCGGACAGAGAAACGACGACTACTTCCGACGATTCTCAGCTTTGCTGAACAGCGAGGTTGCCGTTTGTGGCTTTCCGTGCGGAATTCCGCGAGCGCGCGGTCGTTTTCCCGCGAGCCACGAGGTGTGGCTATCGTGGCGTGCGCGCCGCTCATTTGCGTCTGGCCGACTCGCGGAGTGTTGCTGTTAGCGGCGCTCTGCCTCTTTGCGTTTTTACTACGTTACATCTTGTTTATGCTTACGCATTAATTATCTCGGCCCCGCAAGAAAGGGGCGGTTTTGTTTTTTGTTTGACGCGGTTTATCGGCGACATCGAACCGGTTGAACTAAATGGAATTAAAGAACATTTTCTTTCTAATTAACCTCGTCGGGATTACAGGAACTTAAATGGATTAAAAGATATATCGCGGCATGATTGTCGAAAAATGTCACTCATTAAATGTCACTTCTCGAAATTAGTATGAAGATTGAAAAAGTTCCAACGAACAATCTGTCTCGTCATATTTTTATCTTATTTTTTCGAAGCAACGTGCTGATAAATTAAACGATATGAAAAATCGATCGTTGTCACGCGTGTAAGATGTATTTAACGTTATTTAATCAGAACGAAGCTAACTATATATCACCTCGATTTTCTCAAACGGTGCGCGATGACCACAAACAGCACTATTATCATTTCACGACGGATACTTGAGAGGTCGAGGAAGCGGTCCCTCGAATCGATAAACCTGACGCGTAGTTCGGCAGGAAAGGAAGTGGAGGGGAAGAGAGAACGATCTCTCGCGTATCGCAGTCCGAATCATTCGTGGTCGACTCTTAATTTGCGTCGCCCCATGCCGCGTATATTTAAACCGCCTCTTTCTCTCTCTGTCTCTCTCTCACTCTTATCTAACTATGATGAGGCTCTCCAACACATGCGCATTTTGCGACACGTACGTGTTTAACGTACTTTCACGCGCGAATATGTCGTGCTAATACATCGACATAATGCGTAGGTACATAACGAAGAGGCACAAAGCGAGAGAAGTGGAAGAGATAATTCCAGGAGCAAGAAGGAGAAAGCATCGGGGGATGAAGAGCGTCGGTAGATTAGGTGGATATATCGTGCGGTTGTGGACGAGGACGTCGGTATAGGATATATATAGTTACACCAACGGTGGCTACCATCGCGCGCTACAGTAGGAAGAGACTCGACGAGGTGAGCTAGAAGGGCAGCAAGGAGAGAGTGGGGGCTCGGCGGAAGGCGGGAGGGTGCAGGGGGTAGGCTATAAAGGCTAATTGGTTAAAAGCTCACCACTGGCTGCAGGCTTAAATCAAGATCTTGGAGTGTTATAATGGATAAGTAACACGGCGTGGCACGGCCACCGCCACACCGGGTTGTGTGTTATCCCCACACCGCTTCAATCCCCTTTTCGCCGAGCGCGTCCGACTCCCTCTTCGCTTTCTCTTCCCCTCTCCCCCTCGTCCGGTACACCCTTCGCGTCCGCTCGTCGTCGCCTCGCGTATACCACGACCACCCCGTGCCACCCATCGCCGTGGCGCGGTTCCGAGCGCGGAACCGTCGAGGGCGAGTATCTTTCGAGTTAAGGACGGCGAGACCGACGTGATTGGTCCGCGGCGAGAGTTACCCCCATGGGTAGTCGTGTGCGGCGCGAGTCATCGATCGCGCCTCCGTCCTATGAGGAGTCGGGAAAGCCAACCCCTGGCAAGTCGTAGGCCCCGCCCCGCCACCTACCCCGACCGCACCGACACCCCTTCCGGCAACTTGCAGCTTAGCCGTCCTCCGCACTCGCTCGCTTGCCATCCCCTTCCCCCCCCCGTGTTTCCCCGCGCGCCAGCGTGTGTTCCCTCTCCTTCCGTCTCTCTCTGACACCCTCTAATTTATCCGCTTGCTCCGTTCCGGCGTACGGAGCCATCCCTTCTCGCACCCCGCAGTCTAGCTATCGCACGGCGCGCAATAACTACCCCGTGACTCTCGAAGCGTGACTCCGAAGCCGCTCAGTCTCTCTGTCTTACTTTCCGCCGCCGTCGTTCTCCCTCCCTCTCGCTGTCGCGTTTCTCTCCTACCCTCTCGACGTATGACGCGCGCGAACGAGCGAATGTGCGAGCGTGTGCGTGCGTTGTGTACGAGAAGCGGAGTTTCTCCTCTCGTCTGTGTGACCTGCGGTTTCTCCGACGTTTTCCTACCCTTAGTAGTGCGAGCACAGCGTGGCGATCCGCCGCGGTGAGTGGGACCGAACCGCGCGAGACGCATCATAGACACGAGGGTGATTACGCGCTGCTGTTCTCTTTCTAGCGCGAGCGCGCGCGAGAACGTTTGTCAGCGCGCGCCGACGCTTTGGTGACACGCGCGCAAGTCGAAATTCCGACGCGACGCGAGCACGTCAGTCCTGTTGGACTCGCGCCGATCCGCTCGTGGTCACCGAGCGATATTTCTCACGCGCGATTTCCCACCGTGCGAGCGACACGGCGTATGTTCGTTCAGCAATTCTTCTCGATGTCGCGTGTCGATCAATCAAATGGAAAACTGTGCGTCGGGACGATGACTCTACCGTGATGACCATGAGCCTACGCGATTTGCGTTGATTTGTGAAGAAGTGCTCGGCGATCAGTGCAAGTGACTCGAGAAAAGTGATACGGTAACGCAGTTCGTCTTTTGACGCGTTATACGCGCGAGAACGCTTTGCTCGCCGCGCGGCGAACGATAGAGAGCGAAAGGCGCGGACGAGACAGAAAGGAGAGGAGAAGTTACGTGCTGGAGTGGATAGGTAGTGGTAAAGAAGGAGAAATCGAGAGAGAGAGAAAGAGAAGCGAAGATAGAGAGAGGGGGTGTGATAGGTGGCGGAAAGGACGATAGGGGGAGAGGGCGACTCCGCGAAGAGTGGGCCCTCCAAGTGTCTTGTCTCCTATCATCCTGTCGTCCAGGGTATCGCTTACGAATGTCGCGCGATCGAGCAATCCGTCTGCGATCCACGACGACGCGCGAGGACGTCCTTGTGACGGCCGCGCATCGACTGTTAACTGTCGCCAGCAACGTCTGAGCCTCAAAGCCGCGCTGTGTACACGCGTACCTGTGTGTTATCGTCTTGATATGATATCACCCGAGGGAAACTGTCGCGTTGCGTCACGCGAAACGACGTAAACCCGTCGTTAAAAACCCGATCGACTGTACTGAGTACCAAGGTGTCGACGAAGTCGAATGTCGCGCAGCCAAGATCGAGTACCTCGCGGCATTGTTTGAAGAATCGAAACGAGCTAGCTAGGCTAGTCTTTCAAAGAAACTGCCGCGTGACAAGTTTTTTCATTTGATCGAGCGCGAAGAATGTCCGGTGAGACGGAGATCGAAGTGTCCGTTGTCTCCGAGGAGGATTTGGAACTGGAGGGCTCCCGGAGCAGCTCCACGCCGGCCGATCTGCTGCTGCAGGAAAAGAACGGGAAATCCGGCTGCGGCCTGAACAATCATCACCACTCGTTCAGTTTTGACTCGGTGAGCAAACCCGCGCTCAGGCCGGCCTGCAATCCGCAATACACGTCCTTCAGCATCTCCAGCATCCTTGGCAGACCGGAATCGCCGCCGGTCGACTCGGCCACGTCCACGGGATCCGGCGAGAGACAATCGTCGGACGTGGACAGGACGTCGCCGCCGGCGAGCTCGCAGAACTCGCAGAGGATCCCGCCTTCCTGCGGCAGCCCCGGAAGAGCCTCGTCCTCGCCCACGTCCCTCAGATTGTCCGGCGGCCAGCGCGGTGTACCGGTGCCGGGGCACACCGGGTTGGAGACTAGGACCAATTCGGCGGGTATCGCTATCGGATGTGCTACCAGTGCTAACAGTCCAGCCGCGACCTTCTCACCGCCCGGCGACGCAGCTTCCAATCCGCTCTTAGGACATCAAGCTGATCTCGCAATGATATCAAGGTACACGATCCCGATTGTTTCTAGAATTCTGATTGTTAACAGTGTGCCGCGAAGACACAAAATAAAATTTGCTGCATGTGCTTGTTTTAATTGGAAATGTAAGTTCACACATTAATGACTTGCATCATGTTATTTAACTTTTGGAAGTAAAAACAAATTAAATGCTGTAAGTGAATTTTTTAAATCTTTTTTTGTGAATAAGAGATCGCGTGACAGTGAATGTACACATAACTTTTCGTCAGTTCAGTTTTTTTTCGGTTTTCTCAAAAACCGAAAAATATCACATCATTTTCTCAATGAAATATCATCAGATCTCAATTATCCAAGAGACACACGTGCGCCCGATTGTATACGAACATTTACAAATGACTAACAATGCTATTTGTTATCGATTATTTTCAAAAATTACTGAAAACCGTGAGACATAAATTATCAGATATGAGACTGCATTGAGAAACATTTCTGTTATACGTCACAATAGTTACACGTCAATGTGTATCAGATTGCATAACGTTCACGGGAATATAAAGCACTGTGACATTAGAGCCTCTCTTTGCATTATTTATGAAATGTTCCTAAACTGAATAGAATGATGTAACGTAATGAATTCAACATGTTCCATTTTTTATGTAAGAAGCAGACAGTTTGACATGTTAGATACTATTTATGTCTTCTTTTAAAATATATACACATATTTATACTGTAGTCTGCTTTTCATAACAAAAAAGAATTATGTTTTGTTATATCGTCTCCCGATTTTTTAACAATTTTGAAGTAAATTTATATTTTAGATTCACCTCCTTACAAAAAGTGAAGTGTAATTTTTAATATTTATATATCGCGCGAGTTATATAAAAAGTTCACCGCCGCATGTGTATCATTTTGATATATACATAAATTGCGAGAAAAGAATTTAAATTTTTAATAATTTGAAACTGCAAATCTGTGACATTTATTTCTTCTTATATAAATAACAATTTTTTTATTTTGACATATAAGTATAAAATTAAATATTGCTTGTTTTTACTATTGATGTGAGATGAACGCGACGTTCATACACATAATTGAAATGCGAATACGCGTGTTCACGTGCCGATTTAATATTAGATAGATTCGTTACATCGAATATTGACATCAGCCAAATATTGAGCGATTTTATTGAAATTTATATTGTTTATTTGCTCACATCTTAACCCCTTGTCTTATAATATTGTATGAGACTTGTGATGCGGATTACAAATATAAAAAACACGAGTCATGTGGTACGTATTACGGGAAAAAACACAGATCGGACTCGTTCACTTGTTACGGACGTATTTCTATCAGTTAGTCGCATTTATTTCAGTCTTGGCTACGGATGAACGTGTAAATACTTGCTCATGACTTCGTATCGTGTTATTAGTTTCTTAATTTGAACATATTCAAAAAATCTTTATACAATGTTTCAAAAAAGAAACATTCAGTAATATGAATACGATAAAGAAAGATCGAGAATGACCACATTGTTGTTGGTCGCCTAAGCGTTGCTGACTATGCCACACGCATGTGGCACAAATTAAACTGTATGACAAGAGAGTTAATTCTTTGATCCTTTCTGATTTTTAATTGACCATCTCAAAAGCCGAGAAGCCAATCATAAACGTCCGTGTTGTTTATCTCAACTCGAAACGTTCGATGACAATTCGCAATTTCCGCGACAACCCGGAGCGTACACGTGATATAATCACGCGAGACAGCTTTTCTCGGCAGGGAAACCCGTGAAAGTGAAGTCGTGTTTTTATTTAAATTCGGTCTTAAAAACGATTAGCGGTAGAAGCTTTGCGACGACGTTGTCACGCGCGAACGAGCGTTTTCTCGTGACAAAAAACTGGCACGATAGCGATTTTGTAATAATACTTGTTACCGACGTTCGAGTGAGAGCATTTTATATCGCAATGCACGTGTGTATTCCATCGTTTACTCACGTACAGCATACATCGCGCAACACCGTTATATTAAACTCGGCTGATGCGGCAATGTGACCTTCGATTTTATTGGTCGATGGCAACGAAATAACTGGCCGAAATTTGAACCTTGCACTGATCGGCGATCGCCATTCATTTCGTTACACAGAGCGAATATGTCAGTCACTCGAATAAAATGCATAGATCACGTTTAGAGTTGTCACGCGTGTACTATCTTTATTTGTTTATAATTAAGCTATGGAAAAGTCACATGTGATGTTTCTGTGTATATAAAATGACAATAATAATTAAAAAAAAAAAATCAATAAAGCGAAGTATGCGCATCTGAATAATTCAACGATTTAAACCGCATCGTTTAACGGTCAATTTAGTGCCGCTTCTATTTAATATTAATGCAAAAGTGTCGGTAAAATGGAGTTGCTAATACTTACTAATGATTAATTAATTCGCAACATCGTCGTTATTCATATCCGCGGCTCGTACATAATTGGCGGAAACGTTGAATAAATTAAGACCGCGCCCTCTCCCAGGCAATTAGAAACTCGACCGCGTGCGTTAACATTTTTTTTTTTCGCGATAAAAACACACAAATTCGCGCAACTTTGACACCCGGGAGATTCGATAGTACCATCGCGCGACAGATTAATAATCCACCTCTACAGTGTTGTTTGCATAATTTTGCACGCGAGCGCAACGCGCGTTTTGCATTAACGATGCAAATCGCTGAATCATGAACGCGCGTTATTCATTAAAAGTATATCATTTTAATAAAACTCGGAAGAACTGTAATTTCTTTCGCGCGCGAAGAAAATGTATTCGCAATATTTTGAAAGTTACTTGGGGTAATTCTATCCGCAATACAACGCAGTGACGAGCGTCCACGACATCTCTACTGATGAAAGAAATTGACTCTAAATTCCACAAAGGAGATCCGAGATATTTTTCGGTTCGCGACACTCTGTTCTCTGGGACACAATATCCCGTGTACGTCAACCTGGATTAGGATAGAAAGGATGTATCCGAGGGACAGTTTTCGCGATCGCCCGACCAGGACACACCTCGTAGGCGTGAGATCAAGATACACGGCATATTGGGGGCGTAAGGGTGAGAGAGGGAGGTAGAAACGGCGGCGACAACGGCGAGCGCGCGTGCGGTGAGGATTATATTATGTGGGAATGGACCGGCAAGGGGTCCGTAATGGGCCTATTAGGCTGTCTCATTTAATAACAACCGTAGTAACACAACCACCCTCTTACATTACTTACGTTACTTAGGAAAACCACCCGCGTCTCCCCCGCGTTATCGGATATATCTGCGCGAGGAACCCGCACTGGCAAGGGACGCACGGGAGACGCGCCACTCGAGGGTTCGAGATGATTTTATCAGATTTACACCCCCTCCCGATTGACGGTCTGCTCTTTTCCCCCCGCTTGGTTCGCCGTCCTTCAACCCTCTGTCGCCATGCTCGGCTGCGACGGGCACGATTGCTTGTTTTCCACCCGTTTACCATTTGATTAAGTTCCACTCGTATGCACCGCTGGGGTACACTTGGTTCAACGTGAAAAGCGCCAAGTGGGTCCCGTCACACAAACGAACTTATCGCGCCCGACTGATAAACAGTGAGCTTCGGTAAACAGATTGTCGCACCAAAGGTGAAAACATGGTTAATTTTATTTCCGCCGAAAAAGAACGAGATTTCGATCATTAAAGATTATCATCTTTCGTCGATATGTCGTACATTATTCATGAATTTGTATCTTTCTCTTCCATATATTTCGATTTATATATTCAATAGATTTACATAATCTATTGAATTTTTAATAAGTTAAACTTTGTGTAAAATATGTTCTCACGATATGCGACGTGATATTTCGACGAGAAATTTAAATGGCTTCTGTACATCTCCGGTAACAAAAAACGTCGAGAAAAGCGTATCAAATCACGTGCCGACAACGTTAAGTGCAACTTAACGTTAAACAGATACAGATACGTGAATTCACAATTCGCCGCGTCACAAAGAGCTGCAAAAGAGACCTGTCCCACGCTTGGTAATGACCGCGTCGCGGCGATATGTGAAATTACAAATCATGTATATTCTATTCGGATCCATTTGCGCGTTTAAATACAACTCGACAAAAATTTGCGCGGCGTAGAATTACGCGATGATCGCGCGATACACACACGCGCGCGCGAGCGCGCACGCAGCCGCTCGTGTTCGTGCGTTCCGGACGTAATTCCGTAAGCACGCTAATTAATGTTACGAGCGATCGCCAACGAAATTCGTTGTAATTTCCGTCGCGCGCGGCCGAAACAAATATGCGAATACCGATAGTTTCGTATCCCGCGAACACAATGGTAAGGGGTGAAAAGAGAGAAGCAAAAAAAAAAGTCAATTAGGCGCCAAGTGCATAATGGATGCGGCGCGGAACGCCGTATAGTCCAAGGTTAAGAAGCCTAAGATTCCCACGAGAAACGGGCACCCATTTAGTCGAGCAGCCCTTACGTCTCTCTTCCGGAAGGAAGCGCGCAAGTTCTAGGCCCGATTTATTATTAAATCGCCGCTCTATACCAAGAGCTTGAGAGATTCTCGCTCACCAAGGTCGATGGAGAGAGAAAGAGAAGCTGGCGCCATGCGATCTCGGCGCCATCCCTCTTCTCTATACTCTTGACTGATCAAATAATAATACTTCTCCGCAGGAATAAGTACCGGGATTTGCGCGCGGGATACGCTCGGTGTACATGCGCGCTTTATGAAATCGTAACAATCGCATTTCCGAGAATCTCCGAGTCTTCTTAAGGTGCGACATGAGCCGGGAGAAACGTGCTTCTCTTCCTCGCTTAAAAGTCGACGCACGTGACATATAAAATATTTTACTGTGGTTGAAAAATCCACTCCAATGTGATCAATGTATCTGTAAGACAATAAAATTCTTCTGTCCGAGAGATGTAATTGATTCACACAAAAGAGTTATACATACGTACGAAATGGTAGTAATTATCCAATTAATTATGTATATAAAGAAAAAGTTATTAATTTGTGCGAAAATAATGTACGATAAAATTCATACTCATTAATTATTTCACACTAATATCTATCTACGCAGATTGTCACACAGACTTTGTTTGAATTTTTAGTTTAATAAAATATATACCTTATATATATACGCGGAAAATTAGAGTGAAATAAAGACAATTGCGAATTTTGTTACGTGTCGTGCATTTAAAAATTAACGGCCGCACATACGTGTGTTCGTCTTTTCAAGTTTTCTACGTTCCGCGTTTATTTGCACACGTACGTAGCGCGAAGTATTCCGCGACGATATTTTTTTGCTCGTTGCGTGTCGATTATGCGAGAACTTATATTGAAAAGGATGAAACCGCGCGCGTTACGATCGCACGAGCAAAAGGATCCGTCTAATAATCCGCGACAGAGACTGCTTCGTTAATTACAGCGCTGATGAATGATTCGTTAATTAGGGTGGGATCACGCTACAAGTTTCAAAGGAAGATACGATAAAGCCTATTGTGTATGATCGCCTATTCGCGAGCGATATGGATGTTTCGACGTTCAGAACAAATGCGGAATGAGCGACGATGGCTGCTGTGGATGGACCGCGAATCGTAATTGCAGCGCAATACAATCCCCCGCGCGCCGGTTCCATTCGACACATCGATTCATTCACGTGGGTAGTCTCTCTTTCTCTCTCTCTCTCTCTCTCTCTCTCTCTCGATTAAAAGTTGCACGAGAAGATTGGAACTAGCGTAACGAGTCCGAAGATATATGACACTCCTCGAAATTTTTATTTCGACGATTTTCGCGAATGTAATTGCGGATTTGATTAAGACGTATACATGTCGAAGACAGTTACTTCTGACACGCACACAAAATGAATTCTATTGCAAGCTAATAAAGCAACGAAGCCAACGGATTTAGTAGAACGCTTTGAAAGCCAATAAATCGCCGTCGGGTCATCCCTCGCGTAAGACGCTTTAGAAGACGCTATATAACGATAGATTTCGTCATGTCGCACGTGTCGCGAAAGAAATACGTTGTAGAAGTATGAAAAAAAAATTGATCTCATTAAAAGCAAACAATTACATAGTAAATTGATCACGTTAAAAGATATAAGACTCAAGACAAAAACTCTTCTATTTAACACAAGTCAGTAAAAAATAAGAAATTCGCCATCCCCCGTCTCTTTCTCTTCTCTCGTTGTTTCTTCACGTTTTAATATATCGGTAATTCATTTTTTGCTGCCTCTCTGTTCTTGTTGGTTTTTTCTTCCTCTAAAGCACAGCGTGATGATCGCATGTTGAGCATACAGATTGCAAACCGCTTTGGGCGCACTTTCGCTAGCAAACGCGATCGACTTCTCTTTCTTCGCTACGCTCCTAACTACCCTCGGTGTAACGATACACGACGAAACGTATCGTGTTACGAGCGATCGTTAACGGCATAAAGAGTTTATATTTGAGAATGGCACTTACTCACTGAGCGCAAGCAGAGGCAGAGAATAATAATCAATACACAAGCAAGCGGTATAACACGTCATTGAGGACAACGCGGGGGAAGGGGGGGGAATTTAACGGAAAAACGTCCACCGAGGACTAATGCGCTTACGTTGAAAATATGAATTAACAAAAATTTTATAAAAAATAAGTTTCGGGAAAAAAAATTTTAATTATCGTAATGTAGAAACTTCAGAAAATAAAGTTAGTAGCAGCTAAAGTTTTGTTTTTGATTAATTTCCGTTTAAAAGAGTGTCGTCAGTTTTTTCTTCAGTATTTTACAGATGAAAAAATTTTACTGTCATTAAAATCGCATGACATAAAGATATTAAAAGTCACCGAACGCGTGACTGAGAAAAACGGAGAATTAAATATAATTTTCCTTCGGGAATTGAACGCGCGAAACGCGCAATTGCCGCGGAGATTATCGACGCGAAGGTGAGAAAAGCGAGAACCACAGAAGCGCGATTCGCGCGCGAGTCAAGTGCGTGCTCGATGACCTAGATCGGAAGAGCCCATTAGAGAGACGTATCGCTGAAGAGTGCTCGAAAGCACTCACCTTTACGATGAAGAGAATTCGTAAACCGTCGAGTGTTCGTGACCACGTCTAAGACGTAGAGGTCCTGCGGAATTAGGCGGTAAAAAGGTGGAAGGATTTCTCCGCCGCGAAAGAGATTGGAGTGTTTGGTGTTTATACCTGCGCCTTCGAGCGAAGGGTCCCTGAATGCTTACAAACAGGCGGTTGTCAGATTTCCTTTATCTTTTCCGGGGCATTTGTGCGCGTCCCGTCTTTCCCGTTCGCCGCGTGCGAAGCCTGCCAGGATATCTTGGTCCCGAGAAGATCCTGGAGAAGGGAGATTAAGAAAGAGGCGTCGAAGATCGCGTGTCTTGTCGAGGAATTTTCTTAGGGAGGGTCTTAATTCCGCTTCTGTGTGTCTCTCGATTCCATGCAGCCTTGCGACGCTCTCGTCGTCGTCGTCGTCGTCGTCAGCGATGTTTGTTGTGTCGTATTATTGCTCGCCACCCTCGTCCCGGGTAATAAACGTGGACGAGGCACGACTTGCGAAGCCTTCGTTTACGTACCGAGCCGCGCAAACACGAGCGTCGCTGACAAAATAGCGCCCTTGAAAGAAAGATCGATACTCGATCGATTCGCCGAATACATAAGAATGGCTCTCTTTAAGACTGGATCTTTTAATGGAAAAAAAGTTGTATTCTTCATTATATTTTTTATTTTTATTGTTATTTCGAATAACACATACTCCACAGATTCAGAAGCAAATTTACCAGATGAATTTCAAATGTTTGTGATTAAAGCAACCTGATATCGGCCGGTTTAGTAGAATATTAAAGCAAATGAATCGCGAATTTCCTATCTTTATATTTGCCGCGATCAAATACAGAGATATCGGTCAAGTGATAGGTCGAGTGCGCACAAAACAAGTGAAGCAATAAACGAAGTGACTAATCATCACAATCATGATTGCTATCTGACGGGTCGAGAATGCTTGATTGTGATTGGTCACTTCGCTCGTTGCTTAAGCCTCACTGCTTATTGTGTGCGTGTGTGTTTTCCGACCGTAGTCGGCGCAAAGTGCTCGAAGTAAAATACGCTTTCGCGAGACGTATCGAAACAAGATCAGATCGCTCGTCGCAGGCAGACTGCCGGGGTGGCGAGGAAGAAACACGGGGAAGTGCTACGGCTTCCGAAGCCTCCTCGGCCCACATGCCTAACCAACCGGCTCTTGCCTGCCGATATCGGCCGGATCGGCGCGGTCGACCGGCGGATCCTGTCTGTTTCTGTCGAAATCGTCGTCGCAAAATCGGTCACTCTCGCGTTAAGTTTTCAACCGGCGCCTGCTGCAGCTGCAACGACGGCGCTTTGCCATGCGATCGGAAGTAACAATCGGATTGAGAAAAAAAAAGGAACACGTCGTTAGACGGCCAAACAAAAGCCGGAGAAAAACCGGCAGGAGCGAAAACCAGTAGCGGATTTACCGATAAACGATCTCACGTCTTCAAACCGACCGCGAGTGGATCTCAGATTTACATATCTCTTTTTTTTGACATTGTGATTGGAATATTTAGATCATGTGTTTAATATATTAATTAATGTAGAATCATACACGTGCGAATGAAAATATTATGTCAATTAAGTTTTTTCCCATGTCTTTCGTGTGCGAGGTTCTTGAAATTCTAAATTCGCCACTGAAAGAAGAGTCCAGGTACGTCCTTTGGTCAGCGATCTCCGCGCTTCTTGCTCTAAGCGGATTCTTGCTTTTAATAACCAGTCGAGCGTTTATCCGTGGCCATTGTTGCGGCGCAACACGGTTTCCAAATATTCCAGCGGTGGAGAACTTTGCTTTCTCCCGAATGGTTGAACAAATCCGAGTGGTAATGGCCGCCGGCTACGACCGACGGCACTTATCCCGAACGTAACGATCGCACGGTCGAGTTGCTCGCATCGTAGACCGGCTCTGTTCGGCTACTCTCCGCGACGGTAGCTGCTCGCGAAACTTTTCGCGAACAGGGCTGGAAATTTGCACTCGATATTTTTTTTCTCTTCGCATAATCGTATGTCCGACAATGATAAAGCTTGAAGTTCACAGACTTCACAGTCTGAACTAACGCCAAACAACTCTTGACATTTAATTACTTGACATTACTCTTGACATTTATACGGCGTTTTAAAATAATCTTATAATAGCACACACGTTACTAATATAATAACGTGCACGTATATTATTATATTAAATTAAATATGACAAGGCTTAGGTTTTCTACAAATTGATATTAGGGTGTTTTTAATAGTTTTTATAGTAAGATAAGCGCACTTGAAGCACACAGATTGTCTACACAGTTTCTTAGAATATTGAAGACACTCTTCTGTTTTAAATATTAAAATATACTGAAAGATAAACATTTTCTGTATTTCAATAAATATTTAATTCCTATTTGCAAGTCCTATTGCTGCAGCGCGCTCGTGTTTTCTTAATTACTCGTAAGATTTCACAGACTTGTTACATAGCATTTGAAATATTTACGAAATAAAATATATTTTACGCCATCTTGTCTTTCTAGATTGCTCGCGAGTCGATACCCGGTCGGCATCGGCGGTTTGTTTTACCCGTCGACGCTTCAGCATCTCCATCAGCAGCAACAGCAGCATCAGCATCACTCGCGATTGGCGGCCGCGGCGTCGTCCGCCCTCAGCAACGCCGTGCAGGTCGCCGGACAATCGCCGGACATTGTCGACGCCGACGGCATCCGCGGCGTTTTACTCGGTGGCGCCGGCTGGGCGTTTCCATGGAGGCCAACGCACGGTTTGCAGACGCTCGAGCATCCCTCGCCGAGCGACATGGTCGGCTCCCTTAGCCGCGTCAGCCCCGCGTCCGCGTCTTTCCCTCAGCGAGGTGAGTTCGAGAGTCTCCCATCTTCTCCACGTGCCCGAGCAGATCGGACGGCTTATTTCGGATAATCTGAGAGAAAACCGCGCTTCGTAAGAAAATGCTAAAGTTGCGTTTCGTGACACAAACGTCTGTCATATTTGACTCTTATCGAAACAGAAATAAGAGAGAAATATTCTTCTATTTTTTATTCTCAATCTTATTAGTGTGACAATTCTTTTGTATGTGTTTATGTTTTCATAAAAAACATCACACATTTTACGATTTATTTGCCACTCATGATCATCAGTAACTTCCTGTCTCTTTCGTTGCGTTATCGTAATTTGAAATCTGAAGAGAGTTTTCTCGTATATCAAATTTATTTATTTATTTTTTTTTTTTTTTGTATTTTTATACATCTTGATAAAATATCTTTTTTCCAAAGAGATTGTAATTGATGCAACAGAAATGCAAAACAAAGTTTCTAAAAATCCTCAGACTAAAAGGTACACAGGGCGATATTTTGAAGCGATTGAAATGTAGAACTTCTAAGTCATATAGATTGCAGGGGAAAGAAATAAGGGTTTACGTGGGACTTCTATATAGATGTACACAGATATATTGTCTACGTGCGCTATGGACGCACGCGTGTATATCTTCGCGTATACAACTACATGTAAGGCTTCCACGGCTTCCACCACGACAAACCAACGTCGATCGCCTTACCCGCCGATCGTTTTGCTTCTGCCACCTTGTCTAAGCACTTAGGTAGTTACTATCCTCACCTACGGACACCTACGAACACTTTCACGATCGCTCGCTAAATTCGCCCGACTTGACAGAGCTACAAATTCTGTGATAATAGCAGAAATAATTAATTGGTCGCCATTTTCATGATTGCGTCTTATTTTAAGTTCGTTGGTTGCGGATATAATAGAATGAGAAATTCGAAGAACAGATTGTAATAAAAAAATAATTGTACAGAAATGTAAAATAAAAAGAAGTGCAAAAAAATTACAAAATTTTTTAACGCAGATGTTGTTTTAATAGTATTTTATTTTAATGATCCTCGTTAAACAAAAAATTGGAAAACACACATTTTTTTAAATATATTTTGCTTGATTATATTCCTGATGAACAAATATCAAATTATTGATTATAAAAAAGACTCGTAACTAGTTTCGGTTTTCCGTTTTTTTGTTCGCGCCACATCGATCGTTGGTACAAAGGAAAGATTAAACAATTTTACAACACGTTAATGATATTTTGTCGCTGAAAATAAAACGACAATTTATCTCTAACGGTATATTTTTCAAGTGTCATTACTCTATCGTGTAAAAATATATTTTATCGAAAAGACTTAAACAAAAAATGTATCTAATTGTTCGGTACTTCTTATAGTATAAATTTTCCAAAAAAAATGATAAGTATATCTATTATTGAATTCGTGAAATAACGCCAATTAAAAGAATTATGCAGGAAAAATATTTGATGAGAAATAATTATTATTATGTTTTATTGTCCCATTCATATATTTTCTAGAGAGAGAGAGAGAGAAAGACGTGATGCGTATCAGTATTTTGCATAAACATGCGCACGTCACAAATAATGTCATCGGGTGATGCATCTGAATTTTTGTAGAGAATTCAATCCGCAACAATTATGTCAAAATGGATTAATAGAATATTAATTAGCGTTCTATTAATTGATTAAATATTCAATGTAGATAGAGAAATGTATAGTGGCGATTGAACGGTGAACGCGTGAGAGAATTTGTAAATCCAAAGCGCTTTCGTGAGGTTGATTGACGTGTGCGGATCACGTTTAAAAAGAAAAGCAATTAACGCGCTTGTGCCTTTCTCTCGTTAACGGTTTGATTATTTCGATAAATACACCAGGTGCACCGTACACACACACATATATATATATATACACATATATACATATATATGCATATATTTTATGTATATTATAAATTGTCATTATCTATTCGTTATGCGATATAACGCAATTGTCATCTCTGTAGGTTTTATATTATAAATCAATTTTATAAAACAATCCCATTTAAAAACTAACATTCTCGTAAGTAAACAAAACCTTATCTTTGATTTATAATTCGATTTATAAAAATGAGAATTTAATTAATAGGAAAATACGTTTCTCGAATCAGCGTGTCTTTTTTCTGCGTAGACGAACTCGACGACGACAATGGCGACGACCGTTTGCACCGCACTAGAAGTCCATCGAGCGGCGACGAGGCGCACGACGACCTCGGCGAAGCGGACGACTGTGCGGACGCCGACGGCGAAGGCGAGTCCACGTCAACGAGTCTTCACGGCACTTCCGGTGGCGGGAGCGGTGGAGGAGGTGGCGGCAGCGGAGGTGGCGGCGGCGGCAACAACAATAACAACGGTCAAAACAACGTGCAAGTCGGCGTGGACGGTCGCGAATCCAACAGCATAAAGCGCAAGAAGAAGACCAGGACGGTGTTCTCCAGGTCGCAAGTGTTCCAGCTGGAGAGCACGTTCGACATGAAGCGCTATCTCTCGTCGTCGGAGCGCGCCGGTCTCGCAGCCTCGCTCAGGCTAACAGAGACCCAGGTGAAGATCTGGTTCCAGAATCGCAGAAACAAGTGGAAGCGACAGCTGGCAGCCGAGCTGGAGGCAGCGAACATGGCGCACGCCACCCAGAGGCTAGTCAGAGTGCCGATTCTGTACCACGAAGCGTCGGCCGGCACCGGCACGTCCGCCGGCGTCTCCGTCTCGGTATCGGCGCCGGGTCCGCCGGGTCCGCCGGTGCCGTCGTCGGTCGGCGTTACTTCCGCTCTTTCGCACTCGGTCGGCGTCGGGGTGGGCGTCGGCGTCGGCGTCGGCGTCGGCACCTCGTGCGCGCCTACCACGGCGCAGCCCATCTTCTACTCCCATCACCATCAGCACCACCATCACCACCCCGCGGCTGCCCACGTGCAGGCGCACAGTCTCCTATCCCACCAGGTGCACCCTCAACCGCCCCCGCCGCCGCCGCCGCCGCCCAACGGCCAACCACCACGGACGTCCTCGCAATAACACCGTCCGACGACTTATGAGGGCAGCGTTCGGCTGCTACACGAGACAACGCCGGCGACGATGATCCTGAACAAGACGATCTCCGTAAGCGACGCGACCACGACGACAATGATACCTTGCCTGAACCACGTTAGGCTGATCAACGTTGACGAGTGACAAATGTATACGCGTTGACGCGGGTCTTTTTGTGATCGTCTTGCAATCATTCCGTAAATTTCGATCCCGCGACATTACGACACTCCTGTCCCCTCGGCGGTAATCGAGAGTGTTGGAATTCGTATGATTTTCTCACGTGGACGCGGAAAGATGGATAAATGTGAGTATAAAGAAGAAATGTAGAGTTGTATGTTTTTTTTCGCACGGAAAAAGTATAGGTATAAAACATTATGTCACGTAATTCGTAATATCGAAATTATTTCCGACAACATATTTATTGAAAACATTTCAGTAATATTTGAAAGTTAATATACGTTTTGACTTTTAAATGAATGTTTTTTAAGAAAACAGGTGATAAAAGTTGGAATTAATTTATTTGCGCAAATTTTTCAAACAGTATTGCTATAAATGAAAGAGTAAAACAAAATTACATATTGAATTTAAATTCTCAACGAGTTAATGTTTCTATATTTCCTACTTACAAGTTTATACTCATGTTTATTCACATTATGTATCTTTTATTATTTAGAAAAGTATAATTTTTGCAAATTAATTTGATAAAACTGTTTTTGGCGCTTGACAAAACGATATTAAGTCACTATTTCAAAATAAATCACAGCAAAAAATTTTGCATGAATATAATATGTTGTCGATCATTATGTACTGATGATTATTATGTTATCATTGAGTTAAATATTTAATTTTGTCAATAAATATTTGAAAATAAGATATACTTTTCGATTTGTATCGTCAAACGCCAAAAATATTTCTGCTAGTCCGCGCGCAATATTGTGTTATGTACTATGTTCGCGCGAAATTAAACTGTGATTATAAATGATTTCGAGTCCCTCCCTTACACCACGAGCGATAAAAGTAAGCTGTGTATCTCGTATGGGTTTTCTTCCGGTTAGTCATCGATGTAATAATAACCGCGTACGTAGCCGCTCTTCGCGCACAGTTCGTTTCTTCAAAAAAAAAAAAAAAAAAAAAAAAAAAAAAAAGGAAGAGACGGCAATTACGTCCCAATGTTTTAACTCCGCTCGATTCTCGATACACTTGGAGTTTCTGTAGATAGTTTATAATATAGCGGTAGAAAGCGACTTTCCGATGCGCGTGAGAGGAGCAATTCGCGCGGATGCGAGGAATGAAAATTTTTCAAACCGTCCCGCGCGCGATTGCGCGTCATCTATGATATTTTAATTGTTGTCGAACTGTATATCTGTTTTTTTTCTTGATATCGTTTTTCTCTGTAAATAGTTTTTTGCGTAAAGTGTAATAATATCGAGAGAATGCGCCGAGGGGGGGAGGGAGACGCTGCGAATCTGCTACGGATAGTAGCTCCGTTAATGTAATCCGGGGATTTAAAAAAAAAGTCGGTGAAATTTCGGTGAGTTCAATTCTCTCTTCAATTCAGAGAGACAGATATGAAAAGAGCGTACTTTATTCCATTGTCGCGTATAAGCACGGGAGATCGTTTTCTATGGAAATTCGAACTCGCTGAAATTACGCTGGTTTCGATGCCTGATGTAACCAGTTCGCTGTGGTTGTAAGATTGGACAATGTATACATACATAGACAAGTGCACACATACATACATACAAACACACACACACACACACACTTTAAGACACAGGCAGGGTTCCTACGATATATTCCACCTGTTGTGATAAAGTATCTAAACGAATAATTTTATTAAACAGAATGGTAGAGCTAACGAGGAGTCCCTCTCTCTCACATTGTGTATCACCTATCTATAGACGTCAATTAACAAGGAGAAGGTTTGCTCGTACCGTGTTTTATACGGATATTTGTGATCCGAGACTTCAAGATTATTGTACAGCCCACTCACGTTTCGTAATCGCTAAAATAATGATCGTTGAACAATACAAATACCCGTCGTTCGAATTTTACTTCTATTTAAGATCTTACACCGAAAACAGCTCAAGATGCTATACGTCGCGATGTGTCATGCGCGGGAAATATTACGTTCGTAAAACCGATGACGATATTCAGAGAGTCGGAATCAACGTGTACGATCGAATAAAATCCCACACACACACGAGCGTGCCAGGCTTAAAATTGTGCTTTTGCCTATAAAGAGCGAAACAATGGAACGCACTGGCGGCATTCACGTAAAAATCCCGAGCCTAGGATTAAAATTAATTGTTGTGCGGCTTCACAAGGGGCCGGTCGTAACTAAACAAATTGACGCAGAGGTAAAATGCAACGTTTCCGCTTTTCGAAAATAAAATCAACGGACGATTCTTTGATGGAATCGTGATTCGAATCGAGAAATGCGTCGGTTAATATAAAACCTATCGATCCACATCTACAGTCTGTGCTACAATATGGATGAATTTATGTGGAAAGATGCTATTTAAAAAAAAAAAAAAAAAAAAAAAAAAAAAAAGATGACATTGCGAACGTGGGGAAACAGAATAGCAAAATCTTCGAATCTTTCAACATTTTATAAATCAAGATTTATCGTGCGAACACAGACTCGTACTAAGAATATTTTTCGATATTTATGGAAGATTTTGTTTTTCAGATTATGTCACATATTTATTCTTTATCTAAATTCTTTTCTCAAAAAATTAACAAAAAACCGATGTTTTTATTTTAATAAGAGCAACATCGACAAAGATACGACTCAAATATCACTACAAATTACAAACGCGAATAAATAACCGCGTGGTTTGTCGGCGCTGCTCGACAATCCACTTGTGCGCTCAAGTGCACAGGAGTCGCTCGCTGCATCCGCGAGCGTATAGCGCGGCGCGGCGCATTCAACGCACTTACGCGCATTCACGCGCATTCGCTCGTCGTAACGTCGCCGAAACAGCGAAGCTGGCATCAGCGGCGACCACGAGGGAGGAAACGACGACAATGCACCTGCAACTGCGACGCATGCCGAGCGCACACACACACATACACGCGCGCGCGCGAAACAGCAGGAGTGTATAACAGCAGGAGTAAGTAACACGTGCGCGTAAGTACATGCACTTCAATCAACGCTCTCGCGCCATCGCACCTTCATTTCTCTATTCTGGCCTCTGATCTCTGCGGGTGTGTTTTTTTCATCCGTTTCTCTTTCCGCTTTATCTTTCTCTTTTCTCTTTTGCCGTCGTCTCTATCTCTTTATCTCCCGTATAGCTCGTGGTATTCGTGCTTTGCTGGCCTTTTTCCTTGCGATTCCAGATGTCCCGCATCAACCCGCACGCGGTAAGCTTTTCGTAGACCGCAGGGAATTGCTAGTATCGAGGATATTGTCTAGCGCCCGCTAGGTTCTATCTGCTTCCCCGTGCGCGCGGTTTGTTCTGTGTTCGGATTGCGTTTGCCTTGTACAATCATACAGAACGGGATATTCTCGGAATATTCATGGATATCTCTCTCAGAGATACGGACTGATCAAATATTGTGTGGCGCGTTCAGTTATATCCAATATGTGATGGTCTAAAAATCATCGGATATCTGTGTTGTTACAATATAGATTATAAGACATTAGAAAAATAACAACTTCTACGAAAATAAAAGTAAAAGTACCTAACAATAAAATAGTAAAAATATTAATAAGTTTCTGTTACACAATCAGACTTTTACTTCGACGCTAATCAATTTTTGTGAGCGCATATTGAAAGAATTAAATTATTTTAAATATTTTTTCTGTATTCTAGAACTTTTATTTCTTAATATTTCAAAAAGATTCAAGAAGCGCGGAATATCCAAAGTTTATAATGTCACATGTGAGATTTCCAAAATCCAAATCTAATGGTCGGACGCAAAGACATGAAAATAAAAGACATAAAAATGGATTTCGTTGGGTGTACTATCCGCAAATATTTTCGCAAGATTTTTGTTGTTCGTAAGCGGAAAGTCGCAAGCGCGTTAGCGAAAAAGTGTACCGCGCGTCATGCAGTAATAGAAAATAAAAAACAAAACGAACGTCTCGTTACGAAAAAATATTAAAACTGCGCGCACAGAGATACGGAGAGAAGGAAAAATGTGTATGAAATAACCGATCGGTTACTATCTAATTCAAACAGATCACTTATTATCTAATCTTTAAAACTGTTGAATATCAAGTTGTGAGACTAATAAAAGACTTTTATCGCATTCACAATTATTATTGTTTACTTTTAATATGGTTGTGTTGCGACGCGAGGTTAATTTTGTTAAATAAAGTAAACGAATTAAAGATTTACACACCGTATTCCGAAGCGAGCGTAATATTTTTGTTAGTAATATTAATTTTAACATATTAAAAAATCTTAAGAGTAATACAAGCCAGACTTGAAAATGATAATATGATCATAATATATATAATCATTATTAATCTAATATTATTAACTTATCGATGAGAAGTAATTTAAATAATGAAATATGTTTAACAAGTAACACATCGATATGTTACATATTAATTAAGCCAGATGGAAATATGTTGAAAAATTTAGGATATTAAAATTCGGCTTGTGTGCTACTACGCAATTAAAAATAATTGTATCGTTTTTTTGTTATTCAAAATGCGCACATAAAACTACTCTGCGGCTTTTTCTTAATTCGTCTAAAGCTCATTATCTAAAGCTGCGTTTCAACGTGTGACATGTGCCGATTAGCTTGACCCTCGTCGTGTTAGCCCTCTTTTGAAAAGAGAGATTTCCCGGTTTTTAAAATATCGAAAATCGTGTTTGCCGAGGATCGAAAGTTCATCGCATCATTGTCGCGAGCAATCCGGGAGTCGAGTTACGATTCCTTTCGCGCCTCTCCACCCCCTATATATCGCGTCCCGAAGTAATTTAACACGTAAGAAGATCACAACGGACTCTCGAAACCCGCGTCCTCTTCTTAAGGGAACACGTAAGTGACGATCGTGTTACAACCGAAATTCACACAAAACGCGCCGGAACCGACGAGTTTTTCCATTAGATACGTAGATTGCCTTCGAGGTTAATAGAAGGGCTCACAAAACTCGCACGTATATATCGCGCGTTACTTTTTTTTTATTTTCTTTTGCACTCGATCTTCGAAATTCTCGTGTTTAAATCTGATAATTTTATTATCTGGTTCTTTCTTTGATTAGTAAAAAAGAATTGCGCACGACAACAATTCAATGACTAGCGAATACACACGTAAAAAAAGGAGTCATCAAAATCGAGCGAGAACAGTTCGAAACATGCGGGTTCTTTATAAATCGCCGAAGTTACAGATATTAATTTTGTACCGCACTGCGTCATCTATCGCATGTGGATCCTCGAGACGTCGTGCGTGACCCGAATTATCCCCGACTAGATGCGAATTGATAAGGAATTAATTGTCGCGCCCACCGCCGCAGAAGGTCGTTTAATTTCCTCGCAACCTCGTCGATCGGCTAATCGAGTTAATTACCGTGAGCGAGATAACCGTGGGCGGCGATGACTTTGCGACAGCTGTAACGACGACACGAAATAGCGCACGACCGTTTCGCAGATGACGTTTCTCTCCAAGAGAAAGGGAAAGAGAAAGAGAGAAAGAGGGCGGTCGATTTATCACGGCCCATTATCGCCGTCGCGATCGTTTCGTGACTGTTATTACTCACTCGTAAAGAGACCTCTCGTGGTTGGATAATTACTCTAATGGAATAATTTTTTGGAAAATCTATCGTTGAGACTCGCACGGACACAAGCCACACCCCCGAGGAACTAATGTCGACGATCCAGAACTCGTTAACTCGTAGATACGCTCGACGTTTCGTGTACGAAAACGATGTGATGTACGTGTTAGAGACGAATGAATAAACGCATCAAGCCGGATTATAATCTCCGGAAAGCACGGTTAAATTGGAGAAATTTCGTGCGCAGACACTTATTTTTTAACAATTATAAAATTCTTAAAATAATTTTTCTTAGACAATGGGAAATACGCATTTCTTGAAAATCACGATTTTTTGTAATACATTTTTAGAGATATAATATTTTCAAACATAATATAACACGAAAGAACCGATGTCAAAACACATTTGTACCTTGAGATTCCGAGGGTTAGATTTATGATGCTCCGTAAAACAAGTCCGTGTCGAGAAGGGGGAAACTTTTGTCCCTAATCATCTGTCGCAATCTTGTAGTTCACTTTTTTTTTCACGGCGTTCTTTACCGTCAAATATAATACATCTTAAAATTGTGCACACACATATGTATGTTACTGATTGAATGCATATTGAACATATATGGAACGTATCTTTATCAATGTTCTAATTTCTCGCATTGGGATTTGAACGCGCGGTTTTGTGTGTCCGTGTTTCGGTTGAGGTAGTTCGAAGCCGACGACGATAGAAACTCGTCGTTTCGGGGTAGAAAATACCGGCTCTGACACGACGACAAAGAGAACGAAAGAAAGGGAGACAGGGAGAAAGACAGAGAGAAAGGAAGAGAGAAAGAGAGAGAAAGAGGGAGTCAATGGGTATAAGCACTAAGCACGTAACTATAAAAGGAGCCGGGGGTTGCGAATCGTCGCTAGATTAAAAAGAGGCTCCCTTTTTCGCTTGCTCTTTTATGCCGGTGCGCGCTGCGCGCCCCATACGCATCGCGCTCGCTCTTCCTCCTCCTCCTCCTCCTCCTCCTCCTCCTTCTCGACCCGGTAACGTTAACGTTACCGCGCTTACATGTAGGTAGGTACTCAACACTCACACATCCGCGTAGCATTCGATATCTCGCGACCGTCCGTTTTCGCTGGAAAAGCAATTCGATCTGGCAGCACGAGTATACGGAGGGGGTACGCGCCACCCTCCTCTCGCCCCTTTTTATCTCTTCAGACCTGCTCAAGCGTCAGATTTCCCAATGCTGAATTCGTCTTCGCGAATGTGCTTACTCCCCGTTTTATCGGTAATGCAAATTGCGGCGAGTTCTGTTCTGACTATTGTCGAAAAGGGGTGTGAGAAATTCGATTCATATCAAATAGTTCGAAACATCACTTTATATGTAACATACACTTGTTTTTGATAATAAGTCTCATTTAATATAGTAGTCTTCTGATAGTAATTAAATTTTTTTATCAAGCATATCTTATCTATGAATCTATTTATTTATATATTATACATGTAATTGCTCAATTATAATATTATTGATAATTATTAATCAATTTTAAGTTCGACACACCCTTCTTGCACTTATATGAATAGCTAGTATTCTCTCTCTTCCTCACTGTCGTGCATATGCAAACGTAACAGCTTTGTTTCGTAGCATTTAGAGAAATACGGTGATTGATCGAGCAAGTGTTTAATATCGTGACACGCACACATATCTCCGTAACGCACAATGCGCGGTTTCCATCGGTTTACTACTGCATGTATGTAATACGCAAGGCTCGTTGCAACGCTCATATTACGATAATTAAGTGCGTAGCAGATCGTATTACCGTCTGTAATAGCACAAGGATAAATATGAATAACAAGCTATATAGGAATCAGCTGTTTTGGCGTAAGTTTTGCGCTTCACGAAAAATTCACGCGTCGCCGAATGTTCTAAGATGATGGAGTGACAAATTTTACTCGTTCGTTAATTTGCTGCTGACATTTTTAGCGAACAATTTTCAATCCGCGAAAAATACAAATTAAAATACACAAAAATATTTTGTCACTCTGTGCGCGTGTGTTTCTCCGTCAGGAAATTTAGTTTTCTTATCTTCAAATCGCGTTCAGCTCGTGAATTATTCGTGAATCGAGTTTGAAATACATGAATTATGATTGTTTCAACCCTCGATCGGTCTTTCGAAATCGAAAGAGAGAAAGAGAGAGAGAGATAGCAAGGAAAAGAGATGAGGGGAAAGCGGAAGAGAAAGCGAGCGAGTGGTACACGCGCGGATACAGGCCCATCGGTAAATGGATGGATGAATCTGGGCGAAAAAGGGTGCCTTTGAGCTACCGAGTCCGTTGCTGCCAGATTAATTAACGAAGCACTCGCCGGAGGGGGCCCGCGGCAAGGAGGAGGATCAACGGCAACTCCGTTATCAGGGCGGAGGGCTAATAGACAGATATCCCTGACTACTTATCTATCAGCTCACCTTTCGATCAATCTTTTCTACCGATCTTTTCTATCTGCTGCTTCCATATCCGCGTCAATCGTTAACTAATCGCTCGTGCCGTGAAAATTATCAGTATTCCGTTTCGCAATCGGTACTTCTTTCTCGATTAATTATCAGACAAAAAAGACAAAAATTAATCGCAAACAAATAACAAAAAAAAAAGCGAATTTTGTTTTATTGCAAACTTTGAAGACGAAAATTTTCGTAGAACTTAAAAAAAAAAAGAAAATTGCTCTTTAATTATTTTTTTACTTTTTAACGTTAATGATTCGTTCGGTTCTAAATGCTACGAGTTTAGAAATCTCCCAGGATTCCGTATAAGAGTTTAAGCGTAATCGCCGTGTCGAGATCGTCGACCATTTGTTCCGCGCGTTACGTACAGATCCGCCAAAGATTTCGAAGCGTCCATCTAAGTAATTACTGAAAGCTCAGGAGCGTCGCGCCGGGGAGTTGGGGTCAGCGATGGTGATTAAACGTGAGATAAGATACAACAACTCCACCGCACACGTGTACACGCGATACGCGGTAGGTATTTCCTTTCGTGTTAAACCGAATCTCTTAATTGAAGTAGCAGTCGTTTGAATATTTCCGACATATTGCTGTATAAAACAAGTACAACATGTATCGGTCAACGATGAAACATGATATCGAGATCTTTGTACAACACGCTACAGTCCAATATTTTTTTCTAAAAAAATATTTTTGACTTTATTTTCCTGATGTCATTCCAAGTTAATAATTTTTACTATGCAAATTTATTGGCATAAAAAATCTATTTTGCTTTAATTAAAATAATCATTTGGATGCTTATATTAGCATTTATTTAATAATATATGTGTGTGTGTACTTTTTCCTATAAATAAATAAGTTTTAATGAAAGTATACATCAAGAACGAAAACAATTCGTGAAAGAGAAAAAGAGAAAGAGAAAGAGGAATAAAGAGAGGCTAACACCCCGTTTACTTTTTCTTTAGTGCTCAAATTAATTCCCGAAAAAAAAGAAAGGACTGGCATACGCAAATGCCTTTCTTCGCGCTAATAGACTCGTCTGCTCTCTTGCGTTTTCGCTTTCTAAAGCACAACGTTGACCCCGGCGTTCTGGGGATAATCGACTGAAAATAACCCCAAGAGACGGGCACCGGAGGTCCCCCTGGGTCCCTGATAGACTCGTTCTTCAATACAGACTGGTGCATCTGTTCCTTTTGAAGAGGACGAATGACTTCGACAATTAGAGGAGCAGCGGCAGCAGCGGCAACAGAAATCCTATCGAAAGACCGCGCTTGTGCACGACCTGCGTCTTATTTCTCGCTTACAATGATCGGGATCGTCGAGATTACGTGATTGTACATCTGCGGGAATATTATTCGAAGACGTAATAAAGGAACGTACCAAGACTTGTTTAACTCTCAAAGAGCATAAGCGTACCAAAGCAAACCGCGTAAATTATTATTATAATATGTAAAAAATTCAATTCATAATTAAAAAAATAAACACAAATTTTTACAGTATATATACATATAGTTTAAACATATGTAAACAAAATAAAACAAAAATAATTTGCATATTCTTATGAATACTAAAAGTTATAAAGTTAAAGAGAGAACAACAAAAGTAAATGCGCTTCTCTTGAACAATAAGTACAATGAGTGAGGTTCAAACTACACTTTCAACTCCATCGTAATAAGTGGTTGAGAATAAACGTTGATGTGTACGTTGGTGGATACAATTGGCTGCTGTTCATAAAATTTCCTACAATTAAAGCATTTGCATAACGCGATGGCGTGTTTAGAATATCTTTTCATCAAACTGATGAGCAAGCGGTGCCATGTATTATACATATACGCAAGGTGATAGATTGTCGGGAACAGACACGCTATAGGGGATTTTATGCATTTAATGTTCATCCCTGTACTATTCAATTTCAAAGAAAAATGACTGCCTGTATTCAGACGAATGATTAGTTAAATGCCTTTTTTAATTTTTTGTTAGCGTGTGAGAATAAATCTAAAAACATTTACGTGTATGTTTAAATCAGAATTATTGCGGAGAAATGTAACGTTACATCAGTCCGGAAAGAAGAATAAGACTTTATACCACTATTATGAGAACTGCTCAAGTGAAAAACGCCTTAAAACGAAGAGACACCGCACGGTTGTGAGACTCGGGCTGATTGCAAAGTCGCCGACAGTATAGCGTCGTGATTACTAAAGCGCAGTCTGTGCGCGATCGGCGTTGATTCGCGGTTGAACGAAAGTGCTAAACGACCAATAAGGAAGTAATAGCAATACACACAGAGACAGAAAAAGAGAAAGAGAGAAAGTGAGAGAGAGAGAGAGAGAGGAGCGGGGCAAAGCCCCCCCGACAGCGGCAACGAAGGGGTGGCTCCGCGCGCAATTACGGATTTTGAGTGACAGATGCTCGCCCAGTCGGCAGTCGGAAGATTAAAACAAGTAATCAAAGTCCCAGTAGCCACCCCGGGATGGATATGGATGGATGCACGCCTCCGCTCCTTCTCCCTCCCCTGCATCCCTATCTCACTGTCACCCCCGTGTATCCCCCTCCCGCCTCCTCACCCGGGTGTTCGCTCTTCCTTTTCGTCGTGTCTCCTCGCTTACCCAAACCTCCCGTACCCCACGAGTTCTGCTTCCTCCTTTACTCATCTTACTCCCTCCTGGAAGAGCAAACCACTAAGGGGTATAAGCCCCGCGCTACTATAATATCCATCTATAGCCGTCATCAAGGCGCGGCCTGAATGCTCCTTTAAGAAAATGTTCCTTTCGCGAGCAGTCGCGTAGGAAGGTTATTAGACGTCTTGAAGAGAGAGACGCGGGTAAAAGAGCGGACGGAGGGTGATCGGGTGGTGAGTTATATTCAAACGACGTGAGTTCTCTGCTATCCTGCTTAAAGTGCTAAAGACATGTCCAATGCGTCGGTAATAAAGATTTTTTAGAGAAGGGAATATCAACGGGAAAAAAAAGGAGAGAAGAAACGACGATCGTTAAATAATTTTATCATAATGTCAGGATAAATAAATGCACTTTCGAATCTGACATAATATTAAAAACCGACACAACTTTATATCTTTCTTTTAAAAATTTTTGTTACTGCGATATCATTGTTGGTTTTTTTTTTTAACATACAAAAATATTCCGAGAATAAAAGTAATCCGCGGTTGTGAACTACAAGATAACGATCTCCCGGACAGAATAAAAATTGGCGTGGCACTTGGTTAAAATCGTTTAAGGGGATCGTCGTCGACACAATTAGGACCTTGAAACCTTACTTGTTACACGCTCGACTATCCCACAATGGAAGTACCATAAACCGCGGGCGGTGAACAAGAAATCCCTTCGATTAGACTCGGTAACATAATGCCGATATAATCTGACCACTTAATCGACAAAATATAATAGTGAATCGAACGATTACGGACTGCAATCCTGTCCCGCGGCTGGCGGAATACAAAGCGAGTTATTTCAGGAAAACTGAGAATAATATTATACTCCTAATTTGAAGAGCGCTTTTACCATGTATTAATATAAATAATAACTGAAATGCATCTTTCATGCTTTTTGAATCTGACGTGTACCTATTGTAGAAATAACAATATACAAAACATTTTCTTAACTTGGCAAAAATACTATTACTTTGCAATGAAACGTAATAAAATTAAAATTAAAACAATGCTGTCAGAAAAAAGTAAAATCAATATGTCGTACCTCCTCCTTCCTTTCCAAATGTGTTCAACAGAAATATATTTAAAAATCTGTTATATTCATTTTTTTTTCTTTCTGTTATCTTTCTCTCTTTCTCTCTAATTCAGTCTTCTATTTTACACTTTGCAACGATAATGAAACCGTGGCTGCTGCGGTAGACGACTTGTCGACACAAGCAGGATATCACGAGACGAGAACACGGACGTGAATGTGATTAGTCTCGAGATTTTCGTGCGCGCGCGAGAGTGGTGAACATGGATTGGATTTAGCGTGGGTGCGGAAAAGGACGACGGGCGCGGAAGGATGAGCCGTTTATCTCAGGCGTCGCTTTTCAGTTTTTCTTTCTCTCTTGCGATCTTTCGATCCCGCGCAATCCCGGGCTTTTCACTTCAGTTCAAGACTCTCGGTTCCCTTTATCTCCTCTCTCATTTTTTTGGTTATTTTATCTCTCCCCTCGGAGAAGAGGAGAGGAGGCTTTTCTCGTGCCTTGACGCGGGAGTATATCTTCTCTCTTAGTAAAATAATAAGCTCGCTCCTCTAAATTTATCATGAGCAGCTTGTAGAAACAGCAGCTTCCGCTAGCAGCGCACGCCAACTTACCTGCCTGCTAACATTGTAGCGGCTTTTAATTCCGTGATCTATTTCGTGCTGCGTATGCTAATTAATCTTATAGTATCCACGCGCGCACAAATACATCCTGTTCGCGTGTGTTTCGATGTAATTTTAGCAGTCATCGCCAATTGCTCTTATTCACCATCACATTTTAGCGTTGAACAATTATTGAGAATTTATCAAGTATTTTTTAAATATATTTTATATGTATATATAGAAAGTATTTACGTTTTTTTCTTATTATGTTTATCCCTTATTATGTTTATCATTAAACTACTTGTACTTCTCGTGTTTACACGAAGATGATGCATAGACACATATACATAATAGTGCATAGAAATACATATAAATATATGGCATGATTTCCAACACGACACATATTTGCATACATTTTATTCATTTTTATATATAATTTATTTGAGAAATATATTCTATTACAAAACCCAAGAGATATATTATATTATATATAATAGAAACAGATATATTATATATAATATTATATAATGTTTATGCTTCTATTATGCTTCAATTACTGTACATACCTCCATTCTTAGAGAAAATTGCTAAAAATCATCTTAGTTAACAGATTCAAAGTATTTCCGGCTATCCTTCGGATTTGGTTTGATGGTTTTGGAATCCGGCTGCCAATTTGCAGGACACACTTCGCCGTGCTTCTCAACAAATTGGAAAGCTTTGATCAATCTCAATGTCTCTTCAACACTCCTACCAACTGGGAGATCGTTGACACAAAACTGCCGGAGAACTCCATCCTTGTCTATAATGAATAGACCTCTGAGTGCGACTCCCATCTCTGGCACTAAAACATTGTACTTCGTGGATATTTCTTTGTTAAAATCGCTCAAAAGAGGATAGCCTAGGTCTCCGCCAAGGCCACCCTGTTTCCTTGGTGTGTTAATCCATGCTAAGTGACTGAAGTGTGAGTCTGTCGAAACTCCAATCACTTGTGTATTGAGAGCTTCAAACTCGGAGACTTTTTCACTAAACGCTATAATCTCCGTTGGACAAACAAATGTACTGAAAAGAAAATAAAAAATTTATTTGTGCTTTATACATGTAATATTAAAATATAATGTGAATATAGAGATAAAAAATTACTTACAAATCTAATGGATAGAAAAATAGAACAACGTATTTGCCCTTATAATCGCTCAATTTAATTTCTTTGAAATCGCCTTTAACTACCGCAGTGCCAGAAAAATCTGGCGCAGGTTTTTGGATTTGTGGCCAATTGCTCATCAATTTCGAACTCACTGTGAAATTACGAACATATTCTGACAACAATGTGTTGTTTGTTTTTGCCAGCGAGCCAGTTGCAGCAGCGAACTGTAAACATATTCAGATTGAAAAGATATAACAAAATTATTATTACTTTCACTTAAGTAAATGAATAACTCGTATTATAACCATATTAGCGACAAATCGGCGAATGTTTTAATTCAAAATATTTGACAGTTCATAATTTTAGAGAAAGTATGACTCACCAGTTGTCTACTTTGTGGAAACAGTGAAGCAAGTAATCGATACATTGTAAAACTAAAGAATAAAACACAAAATTTGATTAATTTGTAGAATTGTAGAATTGATAGAATCACTGTAGAATAAACTCAAGAACACTGTAGAATCAGTGGAATGTATATATGTATAGCAAGTTTTGCCAACCTTCCGTAAAACGGAGAAATGTTCGACAAACGCCTCCTGCTGGACAGTGGAAACAGGAAAGGTTATAAAATTATGGATTTTAAATAAAAATAATTCAGGATAATTGTGAACAACTTTAATATAAAGTTAGCAAGTTTTTCCGATTATTTACTGAAAGTTTTGTTACTGAAAATATTAGAATTACAAAACTATTTTTACAGTGATATGTAAAAAAATCATTTATAAGATCGAGAAAAATCAAAAATGGCAGCAATTATTTAACTGAATAAAACAAATCTTGATTTTTCTTAATTTATAAATTTAAAAAATATTGTATTGAAAAAATTATTGGATTTAATTTTTAACTTTGAAAAAAAATGCAAGAGCTGATAATCACTTGTTTATTCTGTTATGCATATATTTGTCTTATTGGTAAAGAAGTAAATATATACATATATATACATACATTTATATCTATGTATATACATATATATTAATATATATATATACATCTCTATGTATATATAATTTTTTAATACAGTTATATCACTTGTCAAAAAATATTCGACTATTCACATTGCATTGTATATATTGATATTTTTATATAATATATATAGTTCAAAAGTATAAAGAGTGTATTATAAGAAAAATTTTATGCTTATTACAAAGACAAATGTACTATTAAGCAATGATCAGAAAGCAAAGTCCTATGACGTTTTACTTTTATGTATGAGGATTGTGAAAAACCAGAATTATATAATATACAATTCTGATTAACAAAACTTTAACAATTCTTTCTCTAGATTTTATATGTAAATCAGTTCTTTATCCTTAGCAAAATGCCTAATCACTAAGAAGACGAATAATCACACAATGTGCGTTACTTCTTAACAAATTACACTCCATGTAGCAGCTGAACTTTTTTTGTTTTTAATTGGAAGCCGTAGCGGTCGCGGTTGGCGCAGGTGTGGACGTTGACGTGGATTCTTCCGTTACTATACGTCGATTCTTTTTTATCCTCTTCCACTCGCCGTTCGTGTAGTTCATTTGGAAATGAGTTTCTACTAACATTGGTACAGTCGTTCCATCCGTTTGTGCCACTTCTTCTATATTCTCCGACAGCATTACTGTGACTATATTGCCCAATTTTGGACAAGGATTATCTGTAATTAAAATAATAATTTTTAAATGTACATTGTACTTTATTTAAAAACAGTTTCTTCATATGTTGTATAATTCTTTTCATAGACATTATTACCTCTAGAGCCAGCCATAAAACCTAAAATAAGAGCCTTTTCTGGACGTGTTACTTTATTTGCAGTTCTAAACATTTCTTGTGCCTCCAGCATTTGTTCTCGCTGTAATTGAATTAATACGAACACATCATGAGTATCTATTTCATAAATTTAATGACATGTACAACTAAACGCAAAGCTGTTTGCGTATGCTAACCGTAAGAGATAAGCCTTTTCTCGTATTGGCTGCCGCATTAGGCTGTGCTGTAGTTTGTATACGAATCTGCGTCACTGTCTGAGCTGGTCTGACTGTTTGCACAGCAACAGGTGTAGTTTCGACAGACGTTATCACTGTCGGTGTGGTTGTCGGTGTTATCACAGGGGTAGACGTCGTAGGGGGTGTTGGCGTTGTGGCTGTACAACAAAAACAATATTATACAATTAAACAATAATATACAATTAAAATCTGAACGGAAGAATGTAATGTTGTAATATTGGTCTTACGTGTTTGTGGTGTGGTTGTTATGCTACTTGGTGTACTAGGCGCGACATAGGGTTGTGGTGTAGCCACTGCAGGTGCGACTGGCGTCGCTGGATTTATCGATGTCAGTCCTTGTGCGTACTCCGGAGTCGTAGGAGTATCCGGAACAGGTGAAGCGGCGGAAGCTGCTGCCGCGGCAGCTGCTGCTTGAGCTTCCGCGACCTTCTTCTGCTGCTCCTCCAACTCCAACATCCTTTTTCTCTTCTTTGCTTGCGCATAACCTAAAGGTTGCTCAGTAATCTCTAGTAACTTAATACCACCATCTTTTCGAATTCTATTAATTGACGTCCTATTGGGCATACTGCTTGTGAGTGAGGGAGATCGAAAGCCACTTGTTGGAACTCTGCTGGGAATACCCTTGAGAGGAGCTAAAAAGTTTAAATAAAATAATATTGTATGTTGTAACATTTATATCAAGCAGCATATGCAAACATTTTGTCTCTTCTTACTTGTATCAGTCATCTTACGAGGCATTCCTCTACTTCTTACTGGCACAGTGGGAGCTGTACTTTTCTTGAGATTACTAGCTGCATCAGAGCTTTTCTGAAGTAATTCTGTTCTCAAAGCTGCACTTTTTGGTTTTCTCTTAAGAGTAAAGTGTTTGGTTGGTGTAGGTATTTGCCCAACCACAGAGGTCAGTGCAGTTTTATTCAGATAATGACATTCTAAAGGAAGCATAGCAGGATCGTTCTGCTTTTTGAGAAGTTTACGGAGATCATTGACCAAATCGCCAAAGATCGATCTATGTTCATCCAGATCGGTGATATCTGTGTTCAGAGAACCAGTTGATGGAAAAGTTTTCATCGCTTCGGATAACATCGACACCCATAGTTCACTGTCCAAAGAAGCAACCTCAATAATCTCTTCCAGTTCCACACGCCACTATTGTCCAAACAATCGCGAATAACAAAACATTAAATTTTGAAATAAATCACATCAATCAGCTGACGATGTGCGCGCAAGCGCGTGAGGAATTGCATGTTGCTACAATGAATGTTGTATATAGTACAAAAAGACATTACAAAGATGTAAAAAAAACAATAGATTTAAAGGATGACACTCACGCGGAAATAAGTTTTGCACTTTAATTTAAAAAAATGTCAACACTTACTCGTAGTAAAAGAAAACATCATATGAAGACGCTAGAGTACTTACCTCTTCCACATTGCGTCTGGGTATGTGAAAGAACGATAGTAGCAGCTTGAGCTTAACCTGCGTCTGTAGATCGGGAAAACAATCTTTGATGTTTCGGAGCACTTCGGCATTTAGTTGCGAGCAAATCGAGCTGCCAGTCCAGCTATCGTTTGACGTGCCGAGTTTATTATGGAGCCATAACGACGTATCGCTATCTCTTACATTAGCCATATTGGAATTGATGAGTGCTTGTGTCACTCACCGTAAACGGTGTGGCGTGCTGAGTGCGATTCCCGCCTAAAGAAGGAACTCGTGGCCATGCAGATGGCAGCACAGAGAAGCTAAAAGAAGGAAAAGGATTCAAAGGAAGGAAAAAGAAAGATATATTAAAGCTTTGGCCATGTTCAGCAGAGCTTAGCAAGCGCTTTGCGATTAGTGCTTGTTATTGGCATATACTTTCATATTTATATTTTATACTTTTTCCAATAGATTTACAGAAAGAGGCCAATCACAGAAAATAAACGCAAATCGCATTGCAAATAATTCTGAAAATCTTGCGAATTGTGAATTCGGTCTACGGCTAATATTACATTTGTCGTACAACAAAGTTTTTAAGTGTGTTGATTGGCTGTTGGATAGAATATCCAAAAAGATTTAGAATTTCTCAGTTGGTTATACTGCTGGAAAGCAGACGAAAGCGCGCCGATTGAGTTACTCAAAGTTGGCCAAATTGACTGCGAACGCAAAATATATGCGAACGGGGTGAAGTTGTCCGCAGAGTACAGTAGTCGTATGATGGCGCAGCATGTCGGCCGCTTGCAATTCACGCCGGCAACAATTAGAATACTATTTGTTTCCGCTTTCATCGCCCAGCTAGCGAATGTTTACGCGTTTGTCAGGATATTGGACGACAGTCTCGTCCAACACAAGAACCACGACGACGCTTCATTGCACGCTGTTCGATACGTAGTGAAATCAGCGCATGTGATAACGGCATCCGCCGCTCCCATTGCTTCGTTGTCGGTATTGCCTTCTAACAATTCTTTTACTGATCCCCTTGTTGAATTCTTGGGTGTCGAGTTTGATCGCAATCTCGCAGTCCGATGGTCGTCATCAAGTCACGACTGTCCCTTGAATTCAAATTACACTCTGGATGTGATATGGGTGTCATCGACGAGAGACCGCGTGGTCTTCAAGTTCCGGACAATTCCTGACGTGAATGTTATCGCTGTCTATTTTTGTCTGGAAGACGATGGAGATGACAAGAGATGGAGCAATCTTGGGAATAATATTTCCGTCGAATTTCCAAGGTGAGTTTTAAAAACTTTTCTATTGTGTATTGTTTGTATATACATTTTCCTGTCTTTTTTCTCTATCTTTTTTAATCTACAGGATTATTAACTTACACTTTAGTTACTCAACTTTTCAACTCATGTGGAATTTTCCTACTTCTCTTACACAATTAGTTTCTTTGTCTTATATTTATACATGTTTGTGCTGTGATTCATAAGATAATCGCAAAAGTAATTATTTAAGCAAGCATGGAGACAAAAGATATAATCCTTGCTGTATAAACTAACTGTCTAAAGGAGTTATTAACAGAGAAAGTATATTAGAGATCAGAATCTAAATATAGATATGAAATCTATAAATATAGTTATGAAATAATATAAGCAGTCTTTTCTAAGATTGGAATACTGAAGTTCTTTAAAAGAAAAAAAGATATTCTTGTATTTCATAGATATTCATAGATATTACTCAAACTTAATGTGTTGATTATATGATTCTAAGAACGTAAGAAATAGTTACATTAATATATATGTAATATATATATTTTTTAAATATTTATACTGAAATTTTTGTTGATTTTTTAATTATTTTTACATGTAAATAATAAAACAATGAACATTTAAACGTTTTATATAATTTTTATATTTATTTTTGTCATTTATTTCTGTTTAAAAGAAATTGAATAAGATTTAACGATTTAATAATGACTTTATGAATGTTATTTGAAAGAAATTTATTCTCTCTCTCACGAAATATACTTTACAAATAAATTTTAACTTGCAGCTGAAGAGGCTATTATTGTCAAGTACATGTAAATATTATTAGACGTATTGGGAATTCTCTCGGAGACAATAAATTGTTGTTACCAGCACTTATTTATGAATCAACTCGATAAAATACACATCTTTGCACAGAATTATCTTTATTCCCACGAATATTACGACGCTGATGAGAATACGAAAGACTTTGCGAAGTATACGCGGATCGTTTGGTTTCCAATAAATCACACTTATTGTTCCTCGTTTCAGTAACTATTTACACAGCATCAACACTGAGTCCGACTAGACGTATCGGATTAGTAGTAAGAAAACGCAGAACAATAAACGTGTGTGTGTACATATATATATATATATATATATATATATATATATATATCGTTCGGATTAAGAATATGCGTAATTATTATTATTAGACAAAATACACGTACATTTAGATTCGCGAAAGAATTCGTTTATTATCGAAGTGCGACCGGTGATAACTGCACGTTACCGGATCACGTTAATCATTAACCGCGTCTCACGTTGGCTGGCAATAATCCAACCAACACTGACTCTGTAGTCAAACTTGGCTCGCGTTAATAAGTAAAAATAGAATTAGCACGCGACCCACATATATGTATATTCATCGTCGTTTCCGTTGACGCACTTCTCACGCGTTTTTTAGTAATTTTACGGATAGAGATTTTTTACTTTTTACAAGTTGTACAATATAAATCTATGCAATATAATTAACTCTAATAGCGTTGCTTTACGAATCAAACACAAAGTAAATCAATCTCTTTATACTGATTTACAAAAACGCTTTCAAATAGTCTTTCATAAATTTATATTTTCAATTTTCAACATTGTTAAAATATGAGAAAAATAACTGTTATTTTTAAGTACACAACCAGCTCTTTTGTATGTATATTTATCGTTGACATTTTCATGTAAATAATAATGTATCGTGCGACATTTGCGAAGATTTGTATTTATATGCAGTACAAACATTTTATAATTTAACAATTTTTACAATTTTTATCGACGCGCGATCTAAAAAAATATCATTATCTAATATCTTTTATGAGAAGACGACTAGGCTTATTTATGAAAAGGCTCTTATTGCATTTCTCGTGAATCACTCTCGTAGATTAACGAAGTGTTTATGCCACGAATGTGAGTCTTCATGATAACGATTGTCATGGTGGCAGATGACCACTGATTTGTTGACATACAATCTTTATCACGGAATGTTGTAAATGCGTGGAATGCATATTCAAATATTTAAAACATGACTGTGACCGCAATAATAATAATAATAATAGCAATGCAATAATAATAAAAAATAAATATGATCTATTTTCTGCATGAAACAGCGAGTTTTATTATTTTCCTAGGAAACATCTTCGTGCTCGTCGCGATGCTCCACTATCTTCGCTCGCGCAAGTTGGGACAAATAACTACATACCCTTATTCATCGAAGGGTTGAGGGTAGAGTCAGCCGACAAAGAACCTACTTACAACGAGGAAGGAATTCCCGAAATTTTGGTAGGAACCAATGCCGTGATCCGTTTATTCGGTACCGGATTCACAACAGACACTGTGATCACCTTTACTGACATGCTAGCGGAAAGAGACACTATTTGTGATAAGATCAAAAGCAAAGAATTTCCGGTAAGTACTGCTGTTCGACGTTTTATTGAAGGACGAAAAAAAACAGATAAAAATAAAAGAAATTCTGGATTTGGTGGTATTTAGGTGGAAAATATAGAAGGCAATACAGCGACTGTTCGTGTAGTGCTTCCCGCTTCTGTGGAGAAAACGTCATTTTACATCTGCGCAAAACGACCGAAGTACGAACGGGAATATTTGAATAATGAGAATGTGCTGTTCAGACATCAAGGCACTGCCTTGTACAATGCTGTGAGCAATATATATCTCTGTTTCTTTTTTCCATTTCTCTTTCTTTTCTATTCTTTGCAAATATTCTATTCTTTGTGATACTCATGAATCTTTGATAAAAAATTTCGTTATTTAGTAGAAACAATTATTTATAGTTCAGAACTTTCAGATCGGCACATACGAGAAATTATTACCATTTTGGCTTACTATCTTGATCATTCTCACTTGTCTCAGTTTATCTGCTCTTTTCTCCGGACTCAATCTCGGTTTAATGGCGATAGACAGGACCGAATTGAAAATACTCGTCAACACCGGTACGGAAAAGGTAAACAATCTTTGTCACTTTATTTGTGTACATTTTTATTTCTGTTTATACTCCATTATTCTCATATAAACATTGCAGGAGAAAAAATATGCGAGAACTATACAACCAGTAAGAAATCACGGAAATTATCTTTTGTGTTCGATTTTGTTTTCCAACGTTCTTGTCAACTCAGTGTTTACGATATTGTTGGATGAATTAACATCCGGAATTGTTGCTGTTATCTGCTCAACATTGGCTATTGTGATTTTTGGTGAAATTTCACCGCAGGTGTGTTATTTTATTACAAATTATTCAAGAATGTTTATTTCACTTGTTACAGTAACGAAGTACAATATGTGTATATATTGTAGGCTTTTTGCAGTAGGCACGGATTGTGTGTCGGTGCAAAGACCATCTATCTGACCAAGATAACAATGTTGATCACTTTCCCTCTTAGTTATCCGATCAGCAAACTTCTAGATTTTATGCTTGGAGAAGAAATTGGAAATGTGTATAATCGGGAACGTTTGAAAGAATTAGTCAAGGTAAGAAATCAATCAATCTATAATTCACGCGGTAATCAAGTTGAGTTGCGATACTTGTGACTTATTAAAGAAAGTAGTATAATGTTTAGTTTTCAGTGTTTGATGACATTAACGCATTGCTTATTATTCTTACATTTGTTTTCATTTTTAATTGTTCAACAAGACTTGACAAAGTTCATACAAAGATTGGAGATATTATTAGAGACATATTATTAGAATCATCAAAATTGCATGAACACCTGAGTGAAATTGTTACATTAATACTATACAGGTACCTTTCTAGGTAACGAATGAATACAACGATTTAGAGAAAGATGAAGTAAATATAATTGCAGGAGCGTTAGAACTGCGGAAGAAGACCGTAGCAGATGTAATGACTAAAATTGAAGATGTATATATGTTGAACTATAACGCTATTTTAGACTTCGAAACTGTGTCTGAGATTATGAAATCAGGTACGAATTTTATGCAAAAATCGCGCTCTTCTACGTATCACAATCTTCTGTGTGCTCGCATTTATTATCATTTTGATGTAGCAATTATATGGATAACTCTTTAGATAAACATTTACTTATCCTTATCAAATATCTGATGATTGCTTAATTAATTGAATGTAGGTTATCATGTTAATTTCGTTGCGTATAAATGTATATAATGCGAAACTAAAATTAGTTTCTGCGTTTTCTCAGGATATTCGCGTATACCAGTGTACGAAAACGTAAGAACAAACATAGTAACGATGTTGTATATCAAAGATCTCGCATTTGTCGATCCCGACGATAACATGCCACTCAAAACACTTTGCCAATTTTATCAGAATCCGTGCAATTTTATTTTCGAAGATGTCACTTTGGATATCATGTTCAAACAGTTTAAGGAAGGTCTGTACTCGAACTGAATTTCTTCTTTTTATTAATAAGTTTTTTTTCAAACTATTTAGAGGATGAATAAATTATGAATAATTATGCTTCTCACAGGTAATAAAGGCCACATGGCTTTCGTGCAAAGAGTAAACAATGAAGGCGAAGGTGATCCGTTTTACGAAGTAATCGGATTGGTTACATTGGAAGACGTTATCGAGGAATTAATTCAAGCTGAAATTATGGACGAGACAGATGTGTTCAGTAAGTTCTTTCGGGATCATATAAATGTTTATGAGTTTACACGTCAAACGTGTAGAACGTTCAACATTGAATGTTAATTTTTGCAGCGGATAACAGAAGCAAACGTAAGAGGCAGGTTCGTTCAAAAGTGCCAACAGATTTCACCATTTTTGCGGAGAAAAAGGAGAATCAACGAATTCACATTTCACCACAGTTGACATTAGCGATGTTCCAGTATTTATCAACAGGTAAGAAGTGATATATTAATGAATTATAAAATTTTACACAGATTTTATTTAAATATGTAATTTTTCAGCTGTGGACTCGTTTAAAAAAGATGTTATATCAGAGACGATCTTACGGCGTTTATTGAAGCAAGATATTATTTATCATATTAAAGTAAAATCGCGCGATAAAGCCAAAACTGATCCCGTCGCCGTAATTTATCAACAAGGAAAAGCGGTCGATTACTTCGTGTTAATCTTGGAAGGTCGCGTTGAAGTAATGGTCGGCAAAGAAAATATGATGTTCGAAAGCGGTCCTTTCACGTATTTTGGATCACAAGCTCTCACCGCTAATATCGGCATGGGTAAGATTATGAAACATATCTTGTTGAAGAAAAAGCGTTTATCTATTTAAAACGAAACATTTTTGAACTAATTTCTGATTATTTTCAGCCGAATCGCCTACGAATGCGAATCCACAAACAATTGGAAGTATTCAGTCTGTTAATTTGGATTCCATGTTGCGTCATACTTTCATACCAGACTATACCGTGCGTGCAGTGACCGAAGTATTCTACGTAAAGATTAAGAGATCTCTATATCTTGCCGCAAAACGAGCAACACTTTTGGAGAGAAGTCAGAAAGACCCATTACGTAGTCATGAACAATTCGACGATGAAGTGGAAAAGGTTGTCATTTGTCACATAAAAATCATATTTTACGTTTATTTTTTTTTATGTCAGTTTTAATGTGACTTGAATAACGAATGATCTTATTTAATCCACGTTACAGTTGTTGCATTCTTTGGAGGAAGACGACCGTAGTGTACCTGATTCTCCGGTATTAACTGCAGATAAAACTGCAGAGAATGAAAAGGGAAAAGACGCTGTTAATCATTCACCTATACGCAGCGTGACGGCGCCGACATCGCCGCTCCCGGCCAGTTCCAGCCCGATCCCCAACTCTAAGATTATCTCACCGCGAAACGACGGAAAAACGAAAACTTTATCACCCAAGGTTCTTAAATTTTTAACTTTTGGTGTGACAATAAAAATTATATCAAATCTGCTTTTTAAACAATTTCGTGATAAAATTTATATATGTATTGCATGTGCATTTTATTGTTTATTCAAGACACAGACGAGTCCAGTAGAAGCTCATCAGATTAAACGCGATTCGCTGAATGTGCTGGATGCGGATGTTCTTGCTCGGCAATCCGAAGCAGCGCGGATATTGTCGGCCACAAAAAAAATGAGCGACGACGAAGAACGAATTAATCTCTTATCTAAACCAGATAACTCTTAACACTTACAGAACGGCCGACGAAGTTCAATTCTGTCGGTGAGATAACGTCAAGAACATCGAATTACACATACAGTAGGACATACTGGCATGACATTATATTGCTATTGTGGCACTAGGTACTTCACGCATTATTTAAATATTTATGAGAGATGTACTTTATATTTTTAGTGATTGGCTCAGAGGCTGTACCCGACTCTGATTTTCATACATTGCTCATTGTTTTGTAGAAATGTATGAAAAATTTTTTTCTTTTTTCTCCTATCTCTTGTTTTAGCTGTAGTTTATATTAAAAAAAGAACATAGCAAGAGTACGAAGTTAATTGTCAATAGCATTGATAGATAACGATAATCACGATAAATTATCAAGATAAATAATCATGATATTGCAGACTTTATCAGATTAAGAAAAAGAGATAGCGCATAAAAGAATTGCTTTAGTAGTACGTTGATTCAGATATATATTTCTGAACTGAAGAATATTGAACTTTTTTAACTCGCTATATTAAACTTCCATTTTTTCATGTAGTTGTAAATTATATGTATATACATATATATATATATA